>JAWQFJ010020289.1:42500-60000 GCA_034096865.1 Theodoxus fluviatilis | reverse complement strand
GGAAGTGATGGTGGTAGTGGTAGTGGAGGTGGTAGTGGAGGTAGTGGAAGTGATGGTGGTAGTGGTAGTGGAGGTGGTAGTGGAGGTAGTGGAAGTGATGGTGGTAGTGGTAGTGGAGGTGGTAGTGGAGGTAGTGGAAGTGATGGTGGTAGTGGTAGTGGAGGTGGTAGTGGAGGTAGTGGAAGTGATGGTGGTAGTGGTAGTGGAGGTGGTAGTGGAGGTAGTGGAAGTGAAGTTGGTAGTGGTAGTGGAGGTGTTAGTGGAGGTAGTGGAAGTGATGGTGGTAGTGGAAGTGATGGTGGTAGAGGTAGTGGAAGTGATGGTGGTAGAGGTAGTGGAAGTGATGGTGGTAGTGGTAGTGGAGGTGATGGTGGTAGTGGTAGTGGAGGTGGTAGTGGTAGTGGAGGTGGTAGTGGAGGTGATGGTGGTAGATGTAGTGGAGGTGATGGTGGTAGTGGTAGTGGAGGTGGTAGTGGTAGTGGAGGTGGTAGTGGTAGTGGTAGTGGAAGTGATGGTGGTAGATGTAATGGAGATGATGGTGGTAGTGGAGGTGATGGTGGTAGTGGAGGTGATGGTGGTAGTGGTAGTGGGGGTGGTAGTGGTAGTGGTAGTGGAAGTGATGGTGGTAGTTTTAGTGGAAATGTTGGTGGTAGTGGTAGTGGTAGTGATGGTGGTAGATGTAGTGGAGGTGATGGTGGTAGTGGTAGTGGAGGTGGTAGTGGTAGTGGTAGTGGAAGTGATGGTGGTAGTTTTAGTGGAAGTGATGGTGGTAGTGGTAGTGGAGGTGATGGTGGTAGTGGTAGTGGAAGTGATGGTGGTAGTGGTAGTGGAGGTGGTAGTGGTAGTGGAGGTGATGGTGGAAGTGGTACTGGAAGTGAAGGTGAAAGTGGTAATGGAAGTGATGATGGTAGTGGTAGTGGAGGTGGTAGTGGTAGTGGAGGTGGTAGTGGTAGTGGAGGTGGTAGTGGAGGTGATGGTGGTAGTGGTAATGGAGGTGGTAGTGGTAGTGGAGGTGGTAGTGGTAGTGGAGGTGGTAGTGGAGGTGATGGTGGTAGTGGTAATGGAGGTGGTAGTGGTAGTGGAGGTGGTAGTGGTAGTGGAGGTGGAAGTGGTAGTGGAGGTGATGGTGGAAGTGGTACTGGAAGTGAAGGTGGAAGTGGTAATGGAAGTGATGGTGGTAGTGGTAATGGAGGTGGTAGTGGAGGTAGTGGAAGTGATGGTGGTAGTGGTAGTGGAGGTGGTAGTGGAGGTAGTGGAAGTGATGGTGGTAGTGGTAGTGGAGGTGGTAGTGGAGGTAGTGGAAGTGATGGTGGTAGTGGTAGTGGAGGTGGTAGTGGAGGTAGTGGAAGTGAAGTTGGTAGTGGTAGTGGAGGTGGTAGTGGAGGTAGTGGAAGTGATGGTGGTAGTGGAAGTGATGGTGGTAGAGGTAGTGGAAGTGATGGTGGTAGAGGTAGTGGAAGTGATGGTGGTAGTGGTAGTGGAGGTGATGGTGGTAGTGGTAGTGGAGGTGGTAGTGGTAGTGGAGGTGGTAGTGGAGGTGATGGTGGTAGATGTAGTGGAGGTGATGGTGGTAGTGGTAGTGGAGGTGGTAGTGGTAGTGGAGGTGGTAGTGGTAGTGGTAGTGGAAGTGATGGTGGTAGATGTAATGGAGATGATGGTGGTAGTGGAGGTGATGGTGGTAGTGGAGGTGATGGTGGTAGTGGTAGTGGGGGTGGTAGTGGTAGTGGTAGTGGAAGTGATGGTGGTAGTTTTAGTGGAAATGTTGGTGGTAGTGGTAGTGGTAGTGATGGTGGTAGATGTAGTGGAGGTGATGGTGGTAGTGGTAGTGGAGGTGGTAGTGGTAGTGGTAGTGGAAGTGATGGTGGTAGTTTTAGTGGAAGTGATGGTGGTAGTGGTAGTGGAGGTGGTAGTGGAGGTGATGGTGGTAGTGGTAGTGGAAGTGATGGTGGTAGTGGTAGTGGAGGTGGTAGTGGTAGTGGAGGGTGATGGTGGAAGTGGTACTGGAGTGGAGTGAGTGAGTGGTAGTGGAAGTGATGTGGTAGTGGTAGTGGAGGTGGTAGTGGTAGTGGAGGTGGTAGTGGTAGTGGAGGTGGTAGTGGAGGTGAAGGTGGTAGTGGTAGGAGGTGGTAGTGGTAGTGGAGGTGATGGTAGTGGTAGTGGAGGTGGTAGTGGAGGTGATGGTGGTAGTGGTAATGGAGGTGGTAGTGGTAGTGGAGGTGGTAGTGGTAGTGGAGGTGGTAGTGGAGGTGATGGTGGTAGTGGTAATGGAGGTGGTAGTGGTAGTGGAGGTGGTAGTGGTAGTGGAGGTGGAAGTGGTAGTGGAGGTGGTAGTGGAGGTGATGGTGGTAGTGGAGGTGATGGTGGTAGTGGTAATGGAGGTGGTAGTGGTAGTGGAGGTGGTAGTGGTAGTGGTACTGGAAGTGAAGGTGGAAGTGGTAATGGAAGTGATGGTGGTAGTGGTAGTGGAGGTGGTAGTGGTAGTGGAGGTGGAAGTGGTAGTGGAGGCGATGGTGGAAGTGGTACTGGAAGTGAAGGTGGAAGTGGTAATGGAAGTGATGGTGGTAGTGGTAATGGAGGTGGTAGTGGTAGTGGAGGTGGTAGTGGAGGTGGTAGTGGAGGTGATGGTGGTAGTGGTAGTGGAGGTGGTAGTGGTAGTGGAGGTGGTAGTGGTAGTGGAGGTGATGGTGGAAGTGGTACTGGAAGTGAAGGTGGAAGTGGTAATGGAAGTGATGGTGGTAGTGGTAATGGAGGTGGTAGTGGTAGTGGAGGTGGTAGTGGTAGTGGAGGTGGTAGTGGAGGTGATGGTGGTAGTGGTAATGGAGGTGGTAGTGGTAGTGGAGGTGGTAGTGGAGGTGATGGTGGTAGTGGTAATGGAGGTGGTAGTGGTAGTGGAGGTGGTAGTGGAGGTGATGGTGGTAGTGGTAGTGAAGGTGATGGTGGTAGTGGTAGTGGTAGTGGTAGTGGAAGTGATGGTGGTAGTGGTAGTGGAAGTGATGGTGGTAGTGGTAGTGGAGGTGGTATTGGAGGTGATGGTGGTAGTGGTAGTGGTAGTGGTAGTGGAGGTGATGGTGGTAGTGGAGGTGGTAGTGGTAGTGGAGGTGATAGTGGTAGTGGAGGTGGTAGTGGTAGTGGAGGTGATGGTGGAAGTGGTACTGGAAGTGATGGTGGTAGTGGTAATGGAAGTGATGGTGGTAGTGGTAGTGGAGGTGATGGTGGTAGTGGTAGTGGAAGTGGTAGTGGTAGTGGTAGTGATGGTGGTAGTGGTAGTGGAGGTGATAGTGGAAGTGATGATGGTAGTGGAAGTGATGGTGGTAGTGGTAGTGAAGGTGATGGTGGTAGTGGTAGTGGTAGTGGTAGTGGTAGTGATGGTGGTAGTGGTAGTGCAGGTGGTAGTGGAAGTGATGGTGGTAGTGGTAGTGGTAGTGGAGGTGGTAGTGGAGGTGATGGTGGTAGCGGTAGTGGAGGAGGTAGTGGTAGTGGAGGTGGTAGTGGAGGTGATGGTGGTAGTGGTAGTGGAGGTGATGATGGTAGTGGAAGTGATGGTGGTAGTGGTAGTGGAAGTGATGGTGGTACTGGTAGTGGTAGTGGAAGTGATGGTGATAGTGGTAGTGGAGGTGATGGTGGTAGTGGAGGTGATGGTGGTAGTGATAGTGGAGGTGGTAGTGGTAGTGGTAGTGGAGGTAGTGGAAGTGATGGTGGTAGTGGTAGTGGAGGTGGTAGTGGAGGTAGTGGAAGTGATGGTAGTAGTGGTAGTGGAGGTGGTAGTGGAGGTAGTGGAAGTGATGGTGGTAGTGGTAGTGGAGGTGGTAGTGGAGGTAGTGGAAGTGAGGTTGGTAGTGGTAGTGGAGGTGGTAGTGGAGGTAGTGGAAGTGATGGTGGTAGTGGAAGTGATGGTGGTAAAGGTAGTGGAAGTGATGGTGGTAGTGGTAGTGGAGGTGGTAGTGGAGGTAGTGGAAGTGATGGTGGTAGTGGTAGTGGAGGTGGTAGTGGAGGTAGTGGAAGTGATGGTGGTAGTGGTAGTGGAGGTGGTAGTGGAGGTAGTGGAAGTGATGGTGGTAGTGGTAGTGGAGGTGGTAGTGGAGGTAGTGGAAGTGATGGTGGTAGTGGTAGTGGAGGTGGTAGTGGAGGTAGTGGAAGTGATGGTGGTAGTGGTAGTGGAGGTGGTAGTGGAGGTAGTGGAAGTGAAGTTGGTAGTGGTAGTGGAGGTGTTAGTGGAGGTAGTGGAAGTGATGGTGGTAGTGGAAGTGATGGTGGTAGAGGTAGTGGAAGTGATGGTGGTAGAGGTAGTGGAAGTGATGGTGGTAGTGGTAGTGGAGGTGATGGTGGTAGTGGTAGTGGAGGTGGTAGTGGTAGTGGAGGTGGTAGTGGAGGTGATGGTGGTAGATGTAGTGGAGGTGATGGTGGTAGTGGTAGTGGAGGTGGTAGTGGTAGTGGAGGTGGTAGTGGTAGTGGTAGTGGAAGTGATGGTGGTAGATGTAATGGAGATGATGGTGGTAGTGGAGGTGATGGTGGTAGTGGAGGTGATGGTGGTAGTGGTAGTGGGGGTGGTAGTGGTAGTGGTAGTGGAAGTGATGGTGGTAGTTTTAGTGGAAATGTTGGTGGTAGTGGTAGTGGTAGTGATGGTGGTAGATGTAGTGGAGGTGATGGTGGTAGTGGTAGTGGAGGTGGTAGTGGTAGTGGTAGTGGAAGTGATGGTGGTAGTTTTAGTGGAAGTGATGGTGGTAGTGGTAGTGGAGGTGATGGTGGTAGTGGTAGTGGAAGTGATGGTGGTAGTGGTAGTGGAGGTGGTAGTGGTAGTGGAGGTGATGGTGGAAGTGGTACTGGAAGTGAAGGTGAAAGTGGTAATGGAAGTGATGATGGTAGTGGTAGTGGAGGTGGTAGTGGTAGTGGAGGTGGTAGTGGTAGTGGAGGTGGTAGTGGAGGTGATGGTGGTAGTGGTAATGGAGGTGGTAGTGGTAGTGGAGGTGGTAGTGGTAGTGGAGGTGGTAGTGGAGGTGATGGTGGTAGTGGTAATGGAGGTGGTAGTGGTAGTGGAGGTGGTAGTGGTAGTGGAGGTGGAAGTGGTAGTGGAGGTGATGGTGGAAGTGGTACTGGAAGTGAAGGTGGAAGTGGTAATGGAAGTGATGGTGGTAGTGGTAATGGAGGTGGTAGTGGAGGTAGTGGAAGTGATGGTGGTAGTGGTAGTGGAGGTGGTAGTGGAGGTAGTGGAAGTGATGGTGGTAGTGGTAGTGGAGGTGGTAGTGGAGGTAGTGGAAGTGATGGTGGTAGTGGTAGTGGAGGTGGTAGTGGAGGTAGTGGAAGTGAAGTTGGTAGTGGTAGTGGAGGTGGTAGTGGAGGTAGTGGAAGTGATGGTGGTAGTGGAAGTGATGGTGGTAGAGGTAGTGGAAGTGATGGTGGTAGAGGTAGTGGAAGTGATGGTGGTAGTGGTAGTGGAGGTGATGGTGGTAGTGGTAGTGGAGGTGGTAGTGGTAGTGGAGGTGGTAGTGGAGGTGATGGTGGTAGATGTAGTGGAGGTGATGGTGGTAGTGGTAGTGGAGGTGGTAGTGGTAGTGGAGGTGGTAGTGGTAGTGGTAGTGGAAGTGATGGTGGTAGATGTAATGGAGATGATGGTGGTAGTGGAGGTGATGGTGGTAGTGGAGGTGATGGTGGTAGTGGTAGTGGGGGTGGTAGTGGTAGTGGTAGTGGAAGTGATGGTGGTAGTTTTAGTGGAAATGTTGGTGGTAGTGGTAGTGGTAGTGATGGTGGTAGATGTAGTGGAGGTGATGGTGGTAGTGGTAGTGGAGGTGGTAGTGGTAGTGGTAGTGGAAGTGATGGTGGTAGTTTTAGTGGAAGTGATGGTGGTAGTGGTAGTGGAGGTGATGGTGTTAGTGGAGGTGATGGTGGTAGTGGTAGTGGAAGTGATGGTGG
Source organism: Theodoxus fluviatilis (assembly GCA_034096865.1). Taxonomy (NCBI): domain Eukaryota; kingdom Metazoa; phylum Mollusca; class Gastropoda; order Cycloneritida; family Neritidae; genus Theodoxus; species Theodoxus fluviatilis. The sequence continues at coordinate 54,093 of JAWQFJ010020289.1, read as the reverse complement.
TAGTGGTAGTGGAGGTGGTAGTGGTAGTGGAGGTGATGGTGGAAGTGGTACTGGAAGTGAAGGTGAAAGTGGTAATGGAAGTGATGATGGTAGTGGTAGTGGAGGTGGTAGTGGTAGTGGAGGTGGTAGTGGTAGTGGAGGTGGTAGTGGAGGTGATGGTGGTAGTGGTAATGGAGGTGGTAGTGGTAGTGGAGGTGGTAGTGGTAGTGGAGGTGGTAGTGGAGGTGATGGTGGTAGTGGTAATGGAGGTGGTAGTGGTAGTGGAGGTGGTAGTGGTAGTGGAGGTGGAAGTGGTAGTGGAGGCGATGGTGGAAGTGGTACTGGAAGTGAAGGTGGAAGTGGTAATGGAAGTGATGGTGGTAGTGGTAATGGAGGTGGTAGTGGTAGTGGAGGTGGTAGTGGAGGTGGTAGTGGAGGTGATTGTGGTAGTGGTAGTGGAGGTGGTAGTGGTAGTGGAGGTGGTAGTGGTAGTGGAGGTGATGGTGGAAGTGGTACTGGAAGTGAAGGTGGAAGTGGTAATGGAAGTGATGGTGGTAGTGGTAATGGAGGTGGTAGTGGTAGTGGAGGTGGTAGTGGTAGTGGAGGTGGTAGTGGAGGTGATGGTGGTAGTGGTAATGGAGGTGGTAGTGGTAGTGGAGGTGGTAGTGGAGGTGATGGTGGTAGTGGTAATGGAGGTGGTAGTGGTAGTGGAGGTGGTAGTGGAGGTGATGGTGGTAGTGGTAGTGAAGGTGATGGTGGTAGTGGTAGTGGTAGTGGTAGTGGAAGTGATGGTGGTAGTGGTAGTGGAAGTGATGGTGGTAGTGGTAGTGGAGGTGGTATTGGAGGTGATGGTGGTAGTGGTAGTGGTAGTGGTAGTGGAGGTGATGGTGGTAGTGGAGGTGGTAGTGGTAGTGGAGGTGATAGTGGTAGTGGAGGTGGTAGTGGTAGTGGAGGTGATGGTGGAAGTGGTACTGGAAGTGATGGTGGTAGTGGTAATGGAAGTGATGGTGGTAGTGGTAGTGGAGGTGATGGTGGTAGTGGTAGTGGAAGTGGTAGTGGTAGTGGTAGTGATGGTGGTAGTGGTAGTGGAGGTGATAGTGGAAGTGATGATGGTAGTGGAAGTGATGGTGGTAGTGGTAGTGAAGGTGATGGTGGTAGTGGTAGTGGTAGTGGTAGTGGTAGTGATGGTGGTAGTGGTAGTGCAGGTGGTAGTGGAAGTGATGGTGGTAGTGGTAGTGGTAGTGATGGTGGTAGTGGAAGCGATGGTGGTAGTGGTAGTGGAAGTGATGGTGGTAGTGGTAGTGGAGGTGGTAGTGGAGGTGATGGTAATAGTGGTAGTGGAGGTGGTTGCGGTAGTGGAGGTGATAGCGGTAGAGGTAGTGGATGTGGTAGCGGTAGCGGTAGTGGAGGTGATGGCGGTAGAGGTGGGAAAAGGGGGTGGATAAGGAGGTGACAGGACGGCGGTGATCCTGTACTTTTCCGAATTTCTTTTCCCTCCCACCCCACCTCCCTCTTCACGCTCTAGATTTGACCTTCTATGGAACTTCCAGCAATGCTCTCACACCTTGAGTTAATACCAACATGGATTTTATCTCTAGTCTCCTTTTGGGCATGGCCGGAAACTGCTGGAGTTATCTGACCCTGCTGATGACGTGGCTACTGGTGGCGGAAGCTGACGTCACTGCAGGGGTGGAATCCGAGTACCGTTACCATGTCAACCTGGACCCCCAGCAACGCCTGCTGCTGCGGTGGGGCGTGGATTACGACAGGGGGGTCGTGGTGGTCAGGTTGGAGGCCAGGTGCGTCACCAGGGGTGGAGTGAGTGGAAACGTCATTGCGGATGTGTGGAAACGTCAGTGTGTGTGTGTGTGGAAACGTCAGTGGGGTGGTTGGGGTGGGGGTGAAATTGCCAGTGTGGGGTGTGTGTGGAAACGCCGGTGTGGGGTGGGGGTGGAAACGCTATTGGGAGGGGGGGGGGAGTGAAGGGAGGGCTGTCGAAAACATCAGTGGGAAGGTGAATACACGTGGCTTACTTCTGGCTTTTTACTGCATCTTTTAACCAAACCAAGAAAGAACACGGTTTATATCATACAAATGTTTGCTATAATGAATGGTTTAATATATATTTATTCACCGTGTCTCACCAGAAAATATGTAGATTTTCGCAAATCGGCAAGAAAACACAAATTCACATTTGCATAAATGATTGCCCAGTTTCCATAGCGATCACATAGTCATAATCAGAAATAATGTTCAAAGAAATGGAAAAATCTGCCACATATGTAAATACAACAGCAAAAATACAAACAGACATACTTCACATTTGCCAAAAGTGAGCTGTGGGAAAACTTCAGGACTGTCCACAAAGACCGCCGATTTCAGAGCGGAAATGTACAGAACAAAGAGGCCACACATCCACGCATGCGCGAGGTCACCGCGTCATCTGCAGTTGAGCGCCGTAGAGATATATAGTTTCCCTCTAGACTAAACAGCCCGATTCTGTCGTAACTGCAACGCCGTGTGTGATGAACTATCGAGGAACACTCTATATTTAGACGCACGTTTTTTGTCATGACATGCTGTATTTTGACCATAAACTTTGACCCCTGCCCACAGGATTCCCGACTGGCAGTGGTTGGGCGTGGGCTTTTCCGACTATGGTGACGTCACCAACGCCGACTTCGCTGTGGCCTGGACCGACGGAAGTGGAAAGACTCACTTCCGGGTAAGGACAAACAAGGAAACACGCAAGCAAACAAACAGAGCGAATCTATTTCAAACTACTTCTTTACATACTGAAGTTGTCCGAAATGTGTTCATGGTTTGCATGGTGTGTCTGATGCGGGTCATATGCGCCATCTTGATGCATTCTGCCACTACACACCTGAACTCTGGCTCCAGGCGACGGTTGGCATCAGCGCTGTGAGTGCTGCTGTTTTTGTTTTCCTTGGCAGCGTGGAGGCTACGTGTCCCCGAACAGTCCTCTCGCTAGATTGACTCCTGTCCCTGTCCTCTCGCTAGACTGACTCCTGTCCCTGTCCTCTCTCCAGACTGACTCCTGTCCCTGTCCTCTTGCCAGACTGACTCCTGTCCCTGTCCTCTCGCCAGACTGACTCCTGTCCCTGTCCTCTCGCTAGACTGACTCCTGTCCCTGTCCTCTCGCCAGACTGACTCCTGTCCCTGTCCTCTCGCTAGACTGACTCCTGTCCCTGTCCTCTCGCTAGACTGACTCCTGTTCTTGCCCTGTTTGCTTCAGTACCGCAGCGGCAGCCCACAACTCACTGCTTTACAGCGGCAGCCCACAACTCACTGCTTTACAGCGGCAGCCCACAACTCACTGCTTTACAGCGGCAGCCCACAACTCACTGTTTTACAGCGGCAGCCCACAACTCACTGCTTTACAGCGGCAGCCCACAACTCACTGCTTTACAGCGGCAGCCCACAACTCACTGTTTTACAGCGGCAGCCCACAACTCACTGTTTTACAGCGGCAGCCCACAACTCACTGCTTTACAGCGGCAGCCCACAACTCACTGTTTTACAGCGGCAGCCCACAACTCACTGTTTTACAGCGGCAGCCCACAACTCACTGCTTTACAGCGGCAGCCCACAACTCACTGCTTTACAGCGGCAGCCCACAACTCACTGTTTTACAGCGGCAGCCCACAACTCACTGTTTTACAGCGGCAGCCCACAACTCACTGTTTTACAGCGGCAGCCCACAACTCACTGTTTTACAGCGGCAGCCCACAACTCACTGCTTTACAGCGGCAGCCCACAACTCACTGCTTTACAGCGGCAGCCCACAACTCACTGTTTTACAGCGGCAGCCCACAACTCACTGTTTTACAGCGGCTGCCCACAACTCACTGCTTTACAGCGGCAGCCCACAACTCACTGCTTTACAGCGGCAGCCCACAACTCACTGTTTTACAGCGGCAGCCCACAACTCACTGCTTTACAGCGGCAGCCCACAACTCACTGCTTTACAGCGGCAGCCCACAACTCACTGTTTTACAGCGGCAGCCCACAACTCACTGTTTTACAGCGGCAGCCCACAACTCACTGTTTTACAGCGGCAGCCCACAACTCACTGTTTTACAGCGGCAGCCCACAACTCACTGTTTTGCAGTGGCAGCCCACAACTCACTGCTTTACAGCGGCAGCCCACAACTCACTGCTTTACAGCGGCAGCCCACAACTCACTGTTTACAGCGGCAGCCCACAACTCACTGTTTTACAGCGGCAGCCCACAACTCACTGTTTTACAGCGGCAGCCCACAACTCACTGTTTTACAGCGGCAGCCCACAACTCACTGTTTTACAGCGGCAGCCCACAACTCACTGCTTTACAGCGGCAGCCCACAACTCACTGCTTTACAGCGGCAGCCCACAACTCACTGTTTTACAGCGGCAGCCCACAACTCACTGTTTTACAGCGGCAGCCCACAACTCACTGTTTTACAGCGGCAGCCCACAACTCACTGCTTTACAGCGGCAGCCCACAACTCACTGTTTTACAGCGGCAGCCCACAACTCACTGCTTTACAGCGGCAGCCCACAACTCACTGTTTTACAGCGGCAGCCCACAACTCACTGCTTTACAGCGGCTGCCCACAACTCACTGTTTTACCGACGGCTTTCTTGTAGAACGCTCGCCCGCTGTGGCGTGCTGCTAGCGGAAGTGACGTTCCAAGCTGTGTAGATTAAAGAGTCGCATCCTCGGACAAGGCGCATATCTCGGATTACCTTTCCTCACCCAGGAGTAAACCCGGGTAGCTGTGAGGACAGCGGCAGCGCACTGCAGTGCGATCCACCCTGTGCCGGGGCGTCAGCCTGCACTGCGTGGGAACATGGACATTACATCATTCTATATTGGATCCATGGTGGGAACAATCCCGGGTAGTGGAGACTGTGCTGACACCTGACGGCATTGTCCTGGCTGTCTGACGTCATCTTTGTCGTCAGGTGTCAGTCAAGAAGAGGTCAAGCCGCCTGTCGATCGGGGATGAAGCGTGGAGCGGCTTGGGACACATATATAGTCATTGATTAAGTCGCTGAGTACAACCAATATATTTTGCTGATGAGAAATTCCTGAATATGCATGGCAGCGTTTTTCCACACGGGACTTCCACTGCGTCCTGGTGGTGTCCCCGTGTCCCCGTGTCTCCAGGCTTCCGTCTGTGTCCCTTGGCGTCTGCCCCGCCTGGTGTCGGACTCTTAGGCAGCAGTGTAGTGTAGTGTAGTGTAGTGTAGTGTATTGTAGTGTAGTGTAGTGTAGTGTGGTGTAGTGTATTGTAGTGTATTGTAGTGTAGTGTCGTGTAGTGTATTGTATTGTAGTGTAGTGTGGTGTAGTGTAGTGTAGGGTAGTGTAGTGTGGTGTGGTGTAGAGTGGTATGGTATGGTGTGGTGTGGTGTGGTGTGTTGTGGTGTGGTGTGGTGCGGTGCGGTGCGGTGTGGTGTAGTGTGGTGTGGTGTGGTGTGGTGTGGTGTAGTGTAGTGTAGTGTTGTGTGGTGTAGTGTAGTGTAGTGTAGTGTAGTGTTGTGTGGTGTAGTATGGTGTGGTGTAGTGTGGTGTGGTGTGGTGTGGTGTAGTGTAGTGTGATGTAGTGTGGTGCGGTGTGGTGTAGTGTGGTGTGGTGTAGTGTAGTGTGGTGTAGTGTGGTGTAGTATTGTGTGGTGTAGTGTGGTGTAGTGTGGTGTAGTGTAGTGTAGTGTGGTGTGGTGTGGTGTAGTGTGATGCGGTGTGGTGTGGTGTGGTGTGATGTGGTGTGGTGTGGTGTGGTGTGGTGTGGTGTAGTGTAGTGTAGTATAGTGTAGTGTTCTCTTTCAATGTTGAAATCTTCACTTTAAAACTGTAGCGTATTGTGCTCTTTCAATGTTGAGATCATTACTTGTAAACTGTAGTAGTGTGTACAGTTTGGTTGTTCAGACCTTCACTTGGAATCCCTGCGTAGAGCCAACGCTGCTTTAGCCTCATCCCCGTCAGCAGAGTAGCTGAGTCTAGTTTGCCGCCAAGCTCTGTAGTGATTGCGTCAGGTGACTGTGTAGACCACGTGGTACACACCATAGATACAATGCAATGGTGCTCTCTGTCTGTGGCCTACCACACCCGGGAAAGATTTGGAGAAAACCAAGCCTGCAAATTTTACAAGGCGAATTCTCGAAACAAATTCCCTGCCAATTCCATATTTTTCTACTTTGTGCACGCCCCATGGTTGAGTAGTCAAGCGAGGTCCGTTTGCACCCGTCTATCTCCGGTTCCGTCGACGCGTGATCCCGACATTTCCCTGGGAGGGAGGAAGCCTGCCTGAGGATCCGGCTCTAGTGGAAGTGGAAGTCGATAGGTTAAATACGGCGCTCATGGAGATCGAATCCATTCTTCCCGCAGCTCACATCATTATCGGTTGGTTGTGCCTTTTCTGTCAACATGGCGACGCTGCTCAGATATGATAATCGCTTCCGCCCTTCCTCCCGCGCTCCGGCCGATCACGTGACTCCAAGACGCCCGCTCTCGTCTGCTTGGTCGGTTTTCCATTTGGGAAAGGAAATGCGGGACTGAGGCTGACAATGGCGCTCAATGCTATGTGCGGATCGTGATGATTTTGCATTCTGAGGCAGTCTCCAGGCCTGATTGCTTCCACTGTCGGCGAATTGGCGGAGTCCCCGTATGTCTCGGCGGTCACCACGCACATGTCCCGCGTCATGGAGACCCGGTAGTGACGTCACTACGCCCCCTCACGTAGGGGGCGCTCCAAACACGCATAGTACCGCTGTTTCTTGGAAGACCTCATTTATGAAATATTCAGGGACGACTTCTTTTCCCCCAGCTTCTTCCTGTTCTCTTATAATTAGCAAACTTCCAGAAGAAAAAGTTTCCGGAGATCACAGTGGAATTGGCAATATACTTATTTATATTCACCTCTCTTTACTTTCACTCATCGATGAATGATAGCATATTTCGTTCTTTCTTCTTTTTTTTTTTAATGAGTGCGATCTGTTGCATACATAAAGAGAGAGAGAGAGAGAGAGAGAGAGAGAGAGAGAAAGAGAGAGAGAGAGAGAGAGAGAGAGAGAGAGAGAAAGAAAGGGAGAGAGAGAGAGAGAGAAGAGAGAGAGAGAGAAGAGAGAGAGAGAGAAGAGAGAGAGAGAAGAGAGAGATAGAGAGAGAGAGAAGAGAGAGAGAGATAGAGAGAGAGAGAGACAGACAGAGAGAGGGAGAGAGAGAGAGATGGAGAGAGAGAGAAAGAGAGAGAGAGAGAGAGAGAGAGAGAGAGAGAGAGAGAGAGAGAGAGAGAACGAATGGTTTCTTCTACGGCAATCAACCCATTGTACTCAATTACAAAATAATCGGACACAGCAATATGTATGTATGTATGTATTTTCATTTTTACTGCGCCATTATCACGATAAACATGCTCATGGCGCGACAAGAAGAAATAAAAAAAGTTTTGAGGCCAGTTTTAAATGCGGCCAAGGATGGACTAACCCTCAGACCCTCAGGAAGTTGGTTCCAGAGTCTCGGTCCAACAACGCTGAAGGAGCGGTCACCGAAGCTCCGTAACCTTGTTTGTGGGACAATCAATAGTCTTCTTTTTGAGGAACGGAGATTCCTTGTGGGGTTGTGAGGTCTAAGGAGTTCTCTGAGGTAGGTTGGGGCTTCACCAGTTTCACACTTAAACACGATGGAGAGGGTCTTAAATTCCACCCGTTGGCGAACTGGAAGCCAATGAAGGTCACTGAGAACATGGGTTATGCGAGCCCACCTCGGCAGTCGCTTCACTACCCTAGCTGCAGAATTCTGAAGACACTGAAGTTTCTGCAATTGACCGTTGGTTGCAGCAGTCAGCAGACTGTTGCAGTAATCAAGATGGGACAACACAAGAGTCACCACCAGGGCTGCTGCAGTCTTTTCAGTCAGACAATCCCTGATACTCCAAATGCGGTGTAGGTGCATGTAGCCTGGGGAGGTGATTTTACGAATTTGGGGGTCTGGTGACAAGTTTTGATCTACCAATACCCCGAGATATTTCGCACTTGTGGCAAATGCTATGTTCGCCCCCGCAGTCTGTTTTTCCCCTCTCTTGAATGTATACTACTCAAAAGAATTCAAGGGCCACTTGCCTTATTACACGCCATTTTTAACGAACGACGCGGATCACCGAAGAAAGTCAGTCTTTAATTCATTCATTTGTCGATCGATCAATGTCATTTTCAGATGTTAATACAAATTAATGTTTGCAAAAATTAAATGAAATGGACACACCCCTATTTTCAAAAATCAGAGCCAAGAGCATGTCACACAAAAGTGTCAATAACGAGTGTGACCGCCATTTGCTCGGATGCACTCCACGCAGCGTTGTCGCATGGACCTGACGAAAGTCTGGAGGGTGTTGTGGGGAATTGCCTGCCACTCCTGGTCCATATTCTGGAACAGAATGTTGAGGTTTGGTGCAGGAGGGTGGTTGGCGCGAAGCTGTCGCCCTAGGACATCCCAGAGGTGTTCGATCGGGTTCAAATCAGGTGATCGGGCAGGCCAGTCCATCCTGGTGACTTGTTGCTGCTGCAGGAAGTTGGTGACGACCCGCGATCTGTGTGCCGGAGCGTTGTCGTCCTGCAGTACGGAGCCTGGTCCCACGGCCTGAAGGGCAGGCAAGGCAATGGGCTGCAGGATGTTGTCTCTGTAGGCGACGCCGGTCAGATTGCCTTGGACGCGGTGCAAGGGGGTTCTGTGGTGAAGACTGAAGCCACCCCATACCATCAGAGAACCGCCGCCATGGCGACCATGCTCCACGACCGTTGCGTCGAAGAAGCACTCTCCAGCTCGTCTCCAGACGCGAATTCGACCATCGTTGAAGGACATGGTGTAGCGGGACTCGTCGGTAAACAGCACCCTGGACCACTGCTGCCTGGTCCAGGCCAAATGACGTCGTGTTCAAGCCAGGAGAGCTGCCCAATGAGCTTGGGTGAGGGGCGGTCGCACCGCTCGGCACCTTGATAGCATGTTAACGGTATGCAGACGGTTGCGAATAGTCTGATCACTGATGGTTGTAGAAGATTGCACTCCGTGAATTTGTGTTTCTTTGCTTGTGTGAGGAGATATGTAGACGTGTTTCAGCCTTGTGTCCAATCAAGCTTCAAACAACAGACATGTCGGCTTCGTTTTAGCCATCTTTTTTATTCTCCTCCTCATTACATCATTGATGACGTCATTCTATTCCGGTTGTGAGTTATGATCTCCTCACACAAGCAAAGAAACACAAATTCACGGAGTGCAATCTTCTACATCTCTCTTCTCAAAAACAAAGTCAAACATCCAAGGGGGATTTAATTACACAAAAACTACTTAAAGAAAAAGTTGAAAGGACCCGAATGGAAAAGTGAAAGTTTAAGTGACTTCAATGTTGAAATCAAAACCAAACACTTCAAGAAAATTTGAAAATAATGTCAATTTAGGAACTTGCCAACGTTGTCTTTGAGCGTTTGGCTATAAAGTCTGTGGAGAATAACGGTCTGGCGGCCTACTGTGTCGCCCATACCGTGTGACTGTGGTGCCAGGTTGTAGTGCTCTGGCAGACTCTGGAAGGGCTGTCGGCATGACGTCATCTGCCCCTTCTGCTTGTGGTGGCGGCGGCAGGATCAGTGGCTCCTGGGTCTGCCTCAGCATGGCTCTGTTGCGGCGGTACGTCGCTCCGTCCTCAGTGCGCATTGATGACGTCATTCTATTCCGGTTGTGAGTTATGATCTCCTCACACAAGCAAAGAAACACAAATTCACGGAGTGCAATCTTCTACAATGGTAACGTTGGTGGCTGCTCGCAGCTGCCCTCTGAGCACGTTAGCAGTGGCGGTTCTGTTGCGTAGGGCCGACAGGATGACGTAACGGTCTTGCTATCTGGTCGTGAGTCGCGGGCGTGGCTCCTGCACACTCCCAGTGCCACGGAAGCGGTCTCTTAGCCTCTAAATGACGGAATGTGTCACTCGGAGTCGCCTGCCAACTTCCCACACTGCCACATCTTCATTGAGCCACGCAATGGCCATTCCTCTTTCAGCGTCAGTCAGGCGGCGTCTTAGGGGCATGGTTGAAAATTACAAAGAAACTGTGTTTCAACTGGCCACTCGTCAGTGCAACTGGCTGAGATGTGCTCAGAAAAGATTCAGCTTGCACGTGCAGAGCAGTTTTCAGTCTGCACTTGTCTGCTCGGTCAGCCACAGGCGTTTGGAAATTGAACATTTTCACGAGATTTTTCCGTTTCTTTTGTGGCCCAGTGTTGAGCAGTTCTCATGAACTGATCTCAACACTGTTCAAAAACACCTTGGCTTGCACTTTGGGTTTCATTTGAAACAATTATTTTGTTAAAAAAAGGCGCGTCTTTTATTAAAACAGAGTTCTTGTAAACAGTGCCAAAAAAGAAGGTGGCCCTTGAATTCTTTTGACAATAGTGTCTTAGTCTTTGCATCACATGCATTCATATTCGTCACAAGCTTGGAGATATGCATTCATCTCAGGTCTTCAAAGATAGAAGGAGAGAGAGAGAGAGAGAGAGAGAGAGAGAGAGAGAGAGAGAGAGAGAAGAACTGAACTGAACAAATTTAATGTGTAGGCCACCGGCCTATTACATTGGGAACGCGGACCATGAGATTCAAACGCGTACAACTCGATCAAAGTCATCAAAACCGGCACCTAGTTTTGGAAAGCACGATTTGCACGGGGGACGAGTGTCTGTCATCAACAAAGTCATATTTTACGTGCAGACCGTGTAGACAGTTGTCTTGGCGGCGGTGTCCGACGCTTCTCGGTCTTGTCTTTGTTTACATACATCTTGCTGCTGAAAGCAGGAGAGTCCGGAGCAGGTGGAACAGGAGCAGCTGCCGTATCACCGGCTGATGACATGAAGTGGATCTTCTCACGATCAGCAGATGTAGTTTGGTTGGTGTCGCTGGTATTCAGAGCTGTGTGCACTCCGTTCACTTCTTCCCGCAGTGAATTTTCCATCGTTTCCATCCGGTGAGTGACGGCCTCCTCTAGTTTACTCATCGTGCGTTGAAGGGCAGCTTTGAAGTCTTCACTTGCAACCTCTTCATTCGAAGGTGGTGACAAACTGGGGGGATCGACGTGGCTGGAAGAAGCTGATGATTGTACGGGAGGCTCGACTGGCATTGCGGTAGATTCAGTTTCAGAGTAAACACATGCGCCTGACGGGTCAAAGGTCACACGTGAGGCGGCGCAAGAATTTCGTGCAGCAACAGCATCAGAGGTTGTAGATGTCGCAACAACATTTTATTAAAATTTTTGCGCAAAAGAGTGTCGACCGCTCTATGCTCACCTATCGCTCTGTGTTGCCGAGCCCGTTGTTGGTCTCGTCGCCGCTGTGACGGTGTCTTCTTTTTCCACGCTCCTCTCTCGATGTCGGAATCGAGAAATGGTCGGCCATCGTTCTCTCGAAACCGTAGGACAACCACAACTGTTCCAGGCTCGCCTGTAACTTTCCATGAAGAAGGCTCATGCGTCGACAGCAAGGATGTCGGCATAGTCTCCAAAGTAACTGGTAGTCCAGCGACTGGCATAGTGGTAGAGGGTGTCCTAAACTAACGTGGAGAGAGAGACAGAGAG
>JAWQFJ010020289.1:35000-40000 GCA_034096865.1 Theodoxus fluviatilis | reverse complement strand
CAAGGTAAGCAGCCACGTGGTCAAGGTAAGCAGCCACGTGGTCAAGGTAAGCAGCCACGTGGTCAAGGTAAGCAGCCACGTGGTCAAGGTAAGCAGCCACGTGGTCAAGGTAAGCAGCCACGTGGTCAAGGTAAGCAGCCACGTGGTCAAGGTAAGCAGCCACGTGGTCAAGGTAAGCAGCCACGTGGTCAAGGTAAGCAGCCACGTGGTCAAGGTAAGCAGCCACGTGGTCACAGCAAGCAGCCACGTGGTCACAGTAAGCAGCCACGTGGTCACAGTAAGCAGTCACGTGGTCAAGGTAAGCAGCCACGTGGTCAAGGTAAGCAGCCACGTGGTCACAGCAAGCAGCCACGTGGTCAAGGTAAGCAGTCACGTGGTCAAGGTAAGCAGTCACGTGGTCAAGGTAAGCAGTCACGTGGTCAAGGTAAGCAGTCACGTGGTCACAGCAAGCAGCCACGTGGTCACAGTAAGCAGTCACGTGGTCAAGGTAAGCAGTCACGTGGTCAAGGTAAGCCGCCACGTGGTCAAGGTAAGCCGCCACATGGTCAAGGTAAGCCGCCACGTGGTCAAGGTAAGCAGCCACGTGGTCACAGTAAGCAGTCACATGGTCACAGTAAGCAGTCACGTGGTCACAGTAAGCAGTCACGTGGTCAAGGTAAGCAGCCACGTGGTCAAGGTAAGCCGCCACATGGTCAAGGTAAGCCGCCACATGGTCAAGGTAAGCAGCCACGTGGTCAAGGTAAGCAGTCACGTGATCACAGTAAGCAGTCACATGGTCACAGTAAGCAGTCACGTGGTCACAGTAAGCAGTCACGTGGTCAAGGTAAGCAGCCACGTGGTCACAGTAAGCAGTCACGTGGTCAAGGTAAGCTGTCACGTGGTCAAGGTAAGCAGTCACGTGGTCAAGGTAAGCAGTCACGTGATCACAGTAAGCAGTCACGTGGTCACAGTAAGCAGCCACGTGGTCACAGCAAGCAGTCACGTGGTCAAGGTAAGCAGCCACGTGATCACAGTAAGCAGTCACGTGGTCACAGTAAGCAGTCACGTGGTCACAGTAAGCAGCCACGTGGTCAAGGTAAGCAGCCACGTGGTCACAGTAAGCAGTCACATGGTCACAGTAAGCAGTCACGTGGTCACAGTAAGCAGTCACGTGGTCAAGGTAAGCAGCCACGTGGTCACAGTAAGCAGTCACGTGGTCACAGTAAGCAGTCACGTGGTCACAGTAAGCAGTCACGTGGTCACAGTAAGCAGTCACGTGGTCACAGTAAGCAGCCACGTGGTCAAAGTAAGCAGTCACATGGTCACAGTAAGCAGTCACGTGGTCAAGGTAAGCAGCCACGTGGTCAAAGTAAGTAGTCACGTGGTCAAGGTAAGCCGCCACATGGTCAAGGTAAGCAGCCACGTGGTCAAGGTAAGCTGTCACGTGGTCACAGTAAGTATTCACATGGTCAAGGTAAGCTGTCACGTGGTCACAGTAAGCAGCCACGTGGTCAAAGTAAGTAGTCACGTGGTCAAGGTAAGTAGTCACATGGTCACAGTAAGCTGCCACGTGGTCAAAGTAAGTAGTCACGTGGTCAAGTTAAGCCGCCACATGGTCAAGGTAAGCAGCCACGTGGTCAAGGTAAGCTGTCACGTGGTCAAGGTAAGCTGTCACGTGGTCAAGGTAAGCTGTCACGTGGTCAAGGTAAACAGCCGTGGGAAGCACATCATTGGAGACACCACAACGGACAGAGGCCGTGTCTTGCCTGACCAGTGGAACCATAGCGAATATATCGCTGGTGGCATTTTCTCTGTCTGCTAATTTTCCAGACTTCACGGTCCGTTGTTTTCAGCAGCCAGCGGTAGAGGGCGTTGCCTCTGTGTATACCCACCGTTAGTTCTTTGTTCGCCCTCATGTCTTCCGCCCAACTGTACCCAGACTGACTGGAAACCATGTAACCATGCAACTATCTCCAATTCCTTCCGCCCAACTGTACCCAGAGTGACTGGAAACCATGTAACCATGCAACTATCTCCAATTCCTTCCGCCCAACTGTACCCAGAGTGACTGGAAACCATGTAACCATGTAACTATCTCCATTTCCTTCCGCCCAACTGTACCCAGAGTGACTGGAAACCATGTAACCATGTAACTATCTCCAATTCCTTCCGCCCAACTGTACCCAGAGTGACTGGAAACCACGTAACTATCTCCATTTCCTTCCGCCCAACTGTACCCAGAGTGACTGGAAACCATGTAACTATCTCCAATTCCTTCCGCCCAACTGTACCCAGAGTGACTGGAAACCATGCAACCATGCAACTATCTCCATTTCCTTCCGCCCAACTGTACCCAGAGTGACTGGAAACCATGCAACTATCTCCATTTCCTTCCACCCAACTGTACCCAGAGTGACTGGAAACCGTGCAACTATCTCCATTTCCTTCCACCCAACTGTACCCAGAGTGACTGGAAACCGTGTAACTATGTCCAAGTCCAAGCCCAAGTCACGTCGTAGTGTACATACTCGAATTCATCGTGTCTTCTCAGATGGCAGTGATGTGTTATTGCATCGGTCATAAGAAAAACTGCTCTGAGATTATGCAAGGTTTTTGTTCCATGAAAAGGCAAGTCGCTAATCAGACCGCCTGAATGGCTGTCTTAGCAAGGCGCGGTGGTACACCACTTCCTACTGTATGTCGCTTTGATACGCATGCGTGATTCAGGGTATTGTATTACAGTATGCAGCCATTATACAATGTATCGAATTACATAATGCAGACTTAATACATTGTATTGTATTAGAATATGCAGGCTTAATACAGTGTATTGTATTACAGTATGCAGCCATTATACAATGTATCGTATTACATAATGCAGGCATAATTTAGTGAACCCTATTACATAATGCAAGCTTAATAAATTGTATTGTATTACAGTTTACAGGCATAATACAGTGTATTGTATTACGTAATGCAGGTTTAATACAGTGTATTGTATTACAGTATGCAGGCATAATACAGTGTATTGTATTACAGTATGCAGGCGTGATACAGTGTCTTGTATTACAGTGCAGGCATAATACAGTGTCTTGTATTACAGTATGCAGGCATAATACAGTGTATCGTATTACAGTATGCAGGCATAAGATAGTGTATTGTATTACAGTATGCAGGCGTGATACAGTGTATTGTATTACAGTATGCAGGCATAATACAGTGTATTGTAGTACAGTTTGCAGGCATGATTCAGTGTATTGTATTACAGTATGCAGGCATTATACAGTGTCTTGTATTACAGTATGCAGGCATAATACAGTGTATTGTATTACAGTATGCAGGCGTGATACAGTGTCTTGTATTACAGTATGCATGCATAATAAAGTGAATTGTATTACAGTATGCAGGCATAATACAGTGTATCGTATTACAGTATGCAGGCATAATACAGTGTATTGTATTACAGTATGCAGGCGTAATACAGTGTATTGTATTACAGTATGCAGGCATAATACAGTGTATTTTTTTGCAGTATGCAGGCGTAATACAGTGTATTGTATTACAGTATGCAGGCGTAATACAATGTATTGTATTACACTATGCAGGCATAATACAGTGTATTGTATTACAGTATGCAGGCATAATACAGTGTATTGTATTACAGTATGCAGGCATAAGACAGCATATTGTATTACAGTATGCAGGCATAATACAGTGTATTTATTACAGTATGCAGGCATCATACAGTGTATTGTATTACAGTATGCAGGCGTGATACAGTGTATTGTATTACAGTATGCAGGCGTGATACAGTGTATTGTATTACAGTATGCAGGCATAATACAGTGTATTGTATTACAGTATGCAGGCGTGATACAGTGTATTGTATTACAGTATGCAGGCATAATACAGTGTATTGTATTACAGTATGCAGGCGTGATACAGTGTATTGTATTACAGTATGCAGGCGTGATACAGGCGGGTCACGAGGGTTTGGTACACCACATGGAGGTGTTCCACTGTGAAGACCCAAGGATTACCTCCCTTGACTACAGCGGGCCTGGCATGGCTGAGGTCAAGCCACCGGAATTGGCCAGCTGCCGCAAGGTCATCGGCGCATGGGCAATGGGCGCTTCCGTAAGTCACGTCATTTCCGTTTGTCTACATCCGGATTGAGTAGACGTGATTTCTCTCCTTCGCGGGTGGCCAGCTACGTAGGAAAGTCTCGTAGAGAGATCATTGCGACATTGAATGCAAATGCTACTCTCGAGGTCGTATCAGTTTTGTTTCGTGTCATTGCATACTCTTACACAAAGATGACCTCTCCTTGACCCTTTGACCTTCATCTTGGTTGTGACAGGCGCTGTCACTCCCAGA
Source organism: Theodoxus fluviatilis (assembly GCA_034096865.1). Taxonomy (NCBI): domain Eukaryota; kingdom Metazoa; phylum Mollusca; class Gastropoda; order Cycloneritida; family Neritidae; genus Theodoxus; species Theodoxus fluviatilis. The sequence goes on along the minus strand of JAWQFJ010020289.1, from coordinate 35,644 downwards.
GGAGGCTGGGATACCGGTGGGAGGTCCGGGCTGGTCTCCCTACGTCATGCTGGAAATCCACTACAATAACCCTGACCAGCACTCAGGTGACTGCCTTTTCTCTCCAGTGTGTGCGTGTGTGTGTATGTGTGTGTGTTTGTGTGTGTGTGTGTGTGTATGCGTGTGTGTGTGTGTGTGTGTGTTTGCGTGTGTTTCTGAGTAACTGTGTGCGTGCTGCGAGAAGAATGATTTTACCTGCCATTGTTTTGACAAAAAGCAAAAACGCCAGTTTCATGCGGAGCAGTGCCGGTGTGAAGTTGCGTTTCTGAGCCACGTCATCCACAGTTTATTTGAAAATCAGTCTCCACCTACTGGTTGCCACTGACGTCGGTCGTGCGTAAACTAAAACTGGAAGGACTGGAGGGGGTGGGGGGTAGGGGGCGTAGGGGGGCGTAGGGGGGCGTAGGGGGGAAGAAGACGAGTAGCGTCGCCCGTTCCTGGCAAGGTGGTCAGCCTCTCCTTCCTGTCTGCAGGCCTGGTGGACAGCTCGGGCATCCGCTTCTGGGTGACGTCATCGTTACGTCAGCACGACGCTGGTGTGCTGGAGGTTGGGCTTGAGTACTCGGACAAGATGGCCATCCCCCCTGGACAGCCCGCCTTCCACT
>JAWQFJ010020289.1:15000-30000 GCA_034096865.1 Theodoxus fluviatilis | reverse complement strand
TTTCCATGGCACCCACTCTGTTCTTCCATGGCATCCACTCTCTGTCCTTCTTTGGCATCCACTCTCTGTTCTTCCATGGCACCCACTCTCTGTCCTTCCATGGCATCCACTCTCTGTTCTTCCATGGCACCCACTCTCTGTCCGTACATGGCACCCACTCTCTGTTCTTCCATGGCACCCACTCTGTCCTTCCATGGTACCCACTCTCTGTCCTTCCATGGTACCCACTCTCTGTTCTTCCATGGCACCCACTCTCTGTCCTTCCATGGTACCCACTCTCCTGTCCTTACATGGCACCCACTCTCTGTCCTTACATGGCACCCACTCTCTGTCCTTACATGGCACCCACTCTCTGTCCTTCCATGGCACCCACTCTCTGTCCTTCCATGGCACCCACTCTCTGTTCTTCCATGGTACCCACTCTCCTGTCCTTCCATGGCACCCACTCTCTGTCCTTACATGGCACCCACTCTCTGTCCTTACATGGCACCCACTCTCTGTCCTTCCATGGCACCCACTCTCTGTCCTTCCATGGCACCCACTCGCTGTCCTTCCATGGCACCCACTCGCTGTCGATGTTCTTCCATGGCACCCACTCTGTTCTTCCATGGCACCCACTCGCTGTCCTTCCATGGCACCCACTCTCTGTTCTTACATGGCGCCCACTCTCTGTTCTTACATGGCACCCACTCTCTGTCCTTCCATGGCACCCACTCTCTGTCCTTCCATGGCACCCACTCTGTCCTTCCATGGCACCCACTCTCTGTCCTTCCATGGCACCCACTCTCTGTCCTTCCATGGCACCCACTCTCTGTCCTTCCATGGCTCCCACTCTGTCCTTCCATGACACCCACTCTGTCCTTCCATGGCACCCACTCTGTCCTTCCATGGCACCCACTCTGTCCTTCCATGGCACCCACTCTCTGTCCTTACATGGCGCCCACTCTCTGTCCTTCCATGGCACCCACTCTCTGTCCTTACATGGCACCCACTCTCTGTCCTTCCATGGCACCCACTCTCTGTCCTTACATGGCGCCCACTCTCTGTTCTTACATGGCACCCACTCTCTGTTCTTACATGGCGCCCACTCTCTGTTCTTACATGGCACCCACTCTCTGTCCTTCCATGGCACCCACTCTCTGTTCTTACATGGCGCCCACTCTCTGTTCTTACATGGCACCCACTCTCTGTCCTTCCATGGCACCCACTCTCTGTCCTTCCATGGCACCCACTCTCTGTCCTTACATGGCACCCACTCTCTGTCCTTACATGGCGCCCACTCTCTGTTCTTACATGGCGCCCACTCTGTCCTTCCATGGCACCCACTCGCTGTCGATGTTCTTCCATGGCACCCACTCTGTTCTTCCATGGCACCCACTCGCTGTCCTTCCATGGCACCCACTCTCTGTTCTTACATGGCGCCCACTCTCTGTTCTTACATGGCGCCCACTCTCTGTCCTTCCATGGCACCCACTCTCTGTCCTTACATGGCGCCCACTCTCTGTTCTTCCATGGCACCCACTCTCTGTCCTTACATGGCGCCCACTCTCTGTTCTTACATGGCACCCACTCTCTGATCTTACATGGCACCCACTCTCTGATCTTACATTTTGATAGAACTGATGATGATTTTGATTAATACCACGCCGATTACAACGACAATGACGACGATGATGATGATGCATTCGTTCAAATGAAGATTCGAGGCGAATCCAGAATAAACACTTCGAACTGTTTCAAATTAATATATTCTTTACATAGATAGAACATTTGAATTATTTCTCCTTAAAAAAAAAAATGTTTTGGGGAAGAAAAAAGTTTGCTTGCTGAAACAAGCTTGGCTTTTGGATATGAGTCGTATCCATATGTACGTGCATGGCCCGTGGGGAAGTTGCTGTGCAGTATAAAATGTTGCCACATTAAGTTTATTGTCACACACACACACACACACACGGACACCTACACGGACATACACAAATACACACATACACACACACACACACACACACACACACACACACACACACAAACAGACACACTCACACATTCACACTAACACATACACACATAAACACACACGGACACACACACACACACACACACACACACGGACACCTACACGGACATACACAAACATACACACATACACACACAGACACACACACACACACACGGACACCTACACGTACATACACAAATATATACACACACACACAGACACACACACACACACACACACACACACACACACACACACACGGACACCTACACGGACATACACAAACATACACACATACACACAGACACACACACAAACAGACAGACAGACACACTCACACATACACACTAACACATACACACACATAAACACACACGGACACACACACATACAAGGATGCATACACGGACACGCACACATATATACACACACACACACACACACAAGTACACACACACACACACACACACACACACACACACACACACGGACATATACACGGACACACACACACAAACATTCACATGAAGACACACACAAACTCACACACACACACACACACACACACACACACACACACACACACACACACACACACACACACACACACACACGCTTACACAAACAAGCACACACACACACACACACACACACACACACAAACAGACACACACGCACAAACACACGGACACACACAAACACACCCCCCCCCCCCCCCCCCGCAAACAGACAGACACACACACACACACACACACATACACACGGACACGCTACAGACGCACACGCTGCGTGCTGCAGGTGGGAGGGGATGGCCACGTCACCAGGGGCAGCCATTTCACAGAACTACGCCGCGGTGCAGTGGACGCCGCTCAACGTGCACCTCCTGCAGACGCTCTACGCGCATGCGCCGCTCTCCATGCAGTGCAACCAGTCCAACGGCATGCGCTTCCCGGTCAGTGGGTCGAAGGTCAAACTAAGGGCATCGTCATGGAGACGAGCGCTTATGATTATTACATCTCTGTGTTCGAATGACACAACGCAAGTGTTGACCCATCCACTAAGTGGGTAATTTAAGCCAGTACTTATTTACCTTTGACCTTTGTATGACGACACTCCACGTCCGACGCAGACACGAGGAAGGGGGGACTTTCTAGCGAAGCATCGGCTGTGATGACGATTTTCATTGGATGATGAACGCGCTGATGATGACGATGATGACGATGATAACGATGATGACGATGATAACGATGACTATGACTATGGTCGCAGATCCTGATGATTGTGGGAACAGTAGTGATGGCGACGTTTACAATTGACGTTATTGCTGTTGAGGTGCAGTCACTTTCGCCAAGACGATGAGACGACGAAGGGCAGCTCCCACAGAGAGGAAGATTCGCTTTGTAAAAATAGATTCTTACCACCAAGGGAGCGTGGATTTGACGTAACCATAGTGGCAACGCCTACGCCACCGTTCAGTCCCCGTACCACCGTTCAGTTCCTGTACCACCGTTCAGTTCCTGTACCACCGTTCAGTCCCTGTACCACCGTTCAGTCCCCGTACCACCGTTCAGTTCCTGTACCACCGTTCAGTTCCTGTACCACCGTTCAGTCCCTGTACCACCGTTCAGTCCCCGTACCACCGTTCAGTTCCCGTACCACCGTTCAGTTCCCGTACCACCGTTCAGTCCCCGTACCACCGTTCAGTCCCCGTACCACCGTTCAGTCCCCGTACCACCGTTCAGTCCCCGTACCACCGTTCAGTCCCCGTACCACCGGCCGTTGTCCTGTACCACCGTTCAGTCCCTGTACCACCGTTCAGTCCCTGTACCACCGTTCAGTCCCTGAACCACCGTTCAGTCCCTGTACCACCGTTCAGTCCCTGTACCACCGTTCAGTCCCTGTACCACCGTTCAGTTCCCGTACCACCGTTCAGTCCCTGTACCACCGTTCAGTCCCTGCACCACTGTGATGTTTGTCTTGTCCAGGGCGACTGGGAGGGGACTCCGCTGACCAGAGTGACGCATCCCCTGCCCCCGCCCCCCACCTCCTGCCCCGCCAACTGACCCCTGGCCATCGAACTCGGACATGGAGAGGGAGGCATCGCTGCCTGGCAACTCCAGCCCACCCCGGGGCCGCGGCTGCTGCAAGGCTGCCAGGATCCAAGACTCCAGCCCCTTGGTGCCTGCCCATTCTCCTCTGCCTCTGCTGCCTTGCGTCCCACCTGGCACTCCCCAGAGTCCCGTCAGGCACGCTGCGAGAGAGAGAGAGAGGAGGGGGGGGGCTGCCCGTGCTGCCCGTGCTGCCCATTCTGCCCGTGCTGCCCATGCATAGTCCCTCGGGCAGTCTCCTGTCAGAGATCCCTGGACGCCATTGGGGTTCTGTGTTAGAGTAAAGCTCGAGATAGTCTTCGCATTTGTTTGCAGGAAAGAGGTTGACTGTTGTAGACAGCAATGCTTTGACAGGTGGTTCTGCACAGCTGTGCAGGGTGAAAGAACACAAAGTAAAGGTGTGGTTTTGTACAGCGACTCATCACCCGTGTCTGGGTCCCAAACCTCTTTACACTTTACCCCCTGATCACTGGGCCGCTTGATCAATCCTCCTGCTAGACATTCGGTGAGTGTTTCCTTGGAAGAAGTCCAGCATCGCAGCTTTTTCTTCTCCTCGGTCACTGCATTAGAGAGGACGGCAAACCCAGCTCTGCTTTCTAGCCCGACTTACCGTCTGTGCAATATTAGGCCTAACTGTTACGAGCCGTACTATTTGTCACAATGTCTACTCTGTTCAGTCCCAACTGAATTTTGGTAAGTAATTTTGATTGTGGGAATTCCCTGAATTCTCGCAAATTAGAGGGAGAAAGGTGTTTTTCCCCTGTTTGACTTGCGTGTTCATGTGGAGAAGTTTTCAGTGTTGGCTCAGTAGAGCTGCCTGCACTGTGGCCTTGACGTTTGAAACTGAACACCAAAATCTTCTTCCTTTCCCAAAACACGTGAGTTGGCAGGGTCGTGGCGGTCTGGACGTCATCATTACAGTGCCAAGCAGTGGTGGAGCTGCCGTCAGGCTGAACTGCTCCAAGCAGGAAGTTTACCGCACATGACGCTGTCTGTGAAGACCGGAAAGAGACTGGTCAATAAAAGTGCGCATACAAACCATGACCCCGAGTTTTCCCTTGACCAGTAGCGCGCTACGCTCGTGCTGGCCGCTGTGTTTCCAGGACATGGAGTTCTCTCCTCAAAATGACGATGCTGTGGAGTACGTTTGTCGTGTTGTCACCTGTTGTGTTTCTTTTTACTTGTTCCTGTCAACATGTTGCATTTCTCGTTTTGCAGCGTGCCGTCATTTCAAGCCGCGATAATTCCACAGGGCTGAGAAAAAACAAGGGAGAGAACTGTGCACGGAGCTGGCGAGACTTTGACCGCGGGAAAGGCGAGCATTAGACCGTGTAAAAATAGTATGTACTGTCAATTGATTGTCGTCCCTTGAGAAACCGAGTCACACTGAGGGCCTGAGCAAGCAATGCGCGGTGTTTAAATCCACCACGACAGCATGGCGCTCAAGCCAGTCATACACCGACTCACCATGACGTTGTGCGCATGCGCAAGGGCAGCTTTCAAAAAATCCAAGTCCTCAACTGTCCACGAGTTGTCACGCATTCACGCACACACGAATGTGAGAAAAAAAGACCTACAGGATTGAAAGCGCATCACCAAGACTTCAAACAAAAGTTTCCAAAACCCAAGCATTCATTTCATCAATTCTTTATTGCTCGTGATTTTCTATAAACTTACATCAAACACTGCGTCAAAACAATTTTCGTATCATGCTCCTCGTTTGGTGTATTTTTCCAACTAAGGCCAACGTACTTTACATGCCTACAGCTTACATGCAGTTTCAAAGTGTAAATGCCTCATGCAAGTGACGTTTACTTCTCAGTGACGTGCAGTTGCATTGGTGAATAAACAACAACAACAACAAAACAACAAACAAGTGAACAACATGGAAGCATGCACTAAACATGGCGGTACACAGCTCACATCACCATGCACCCATAGGACAATGGCCCCTTCACACAGCACGCTTGCCTCATTGGTGAAAGCATAAGAAATTGTTTGGATAGATAGTGTGTACCACACCGAGTCATGGATCACCGACTGGATGGATGGATGGATGGATGGATGGATGGATGGATGGATTGATGGATGGATGGATGGATGGATGGATGGATGGATGGATGGATGGATGGATAGTGTTTTACGGCCTATCAGCCTTTGTATGCTACGTAAGGCCATTAAGCACGAAAATCACTAGAACAGTTTAGAGTACACGCAAATCAAGGATCACCGACTGGGGTACCGAGGTGGGGACACCACAAGGACAAAGGAAATGTTTAGGTAGATAGTGTGTAAGGACAAAGGAAATGTTTAAATAGTGTGTAAGGACAAAGGAAATGTTTAGGTAGATAGTGTGTAAGGACAAAGGAAATGTTTAGATAGTGTGTAAGGACAAAGGAAATGTTTAGATAGTGTGTAAGGACAAAGGAAATGTTTAGATAGTGTGTAAGGACAAAGGAAATGTTTAGCTAGTGTGTAAGGACAAAGGAAATGTTTAGATAGTGTATAAGGACAAAGGAAATGTTTAGATAGTGTGTAAGGACAAAGGAAATGTTTAGATAGTGTGTAAGGACAAAGGAAATGTTTAGATAGTGTGTAAGGACAAAGGAAATGTTTAGATAGTGTGTAAGGACAAAGGAAATGTTTAGATAGTGTGTAAGGACAAAGGAAATGTTTAGATAGTGTGTAAGGACAAAGGAAATGTTTAGCTAGTGTGTAAGGACAAAGGAAATGTTTAGATAGTGTGTAAGGACAAAGGAAATGTTTAGATAGTGTGTAAGGACAAAGGGAATGTTTAGATAGTGTGTAAGGACAAAGGAAATGTTTAGCTAGTGTGTAAGGACAAAGGAAATGTTTAGATAGTGTGTAAGGACAAAGGAAATGTTTAGCTAGTGTGTAAGGACAAAGGAAATGTTTAGATAGTGTATAAGGACAAAGGAAATGTTTAGATAGTGTGTAAGGACAAAGGAAATGTTTAGATAGTGTGTAAGGACAAAGGAAATGTTTAGATAGTGTGTAAGGACAAAGGAAATGTTTAGATAGTGTGTAAGGACAAAGGAAATGTTTAGCTAGTGTGTAAGGACAAAGGAAATGTTTAGCTAGTGTGTAAGGACAAAGGAAATGTTTAGATAGTGTGTAAGGACAAAGGAAATGTTTAGCTAGTGTGTACCACACCCAGTCACGGATCACTGACTGGAGTACCGAGGTAGGGACACCGAGTCTGCGTGCCCTGGACATCTTCCGATCTGGACAGATGTACTGCGCTGCTCTTCTCCTCTACTCGCTATTGAAAAAGAAATCCCACACCAACTAGTCAACCAACTAACAAACCAATCAACCAAACGACCAACCAATCAACAAACCAGCCAGCCCGATAAGCAGCCAAACCAACCAAGCAAGCAAACCCACCAGGTCCACAACAAAGCGAGGACCCATGGCACAAGAGCGTGGCGGACTAAAGGTAAAGGTGTGATTTTATATAGCGACTTTCCACCATTGATCGGTGCTCAAGCCGCTTTACATGACAGACAGGTCAGTGTGGGGCAATGCGAGTACTACACGGGTCGGATGGCGGCGCGGATGGAATCGAGCTGGATTTCATCAGGGGCTGCAGATGTCTTTGCATGACCCCCGTATGACATTTTATGCAAATGAGCCAGCGAGCACGCGTGCATTTAGCTTCTATCGTGTGTGTGTGTGTGTGTGTTACAGGGCAGGTGAGGACTTGCACGACTTCACATGCATGCGCGTGTGCGAATAATAGGTGACGACGGATGTTGGGGATGTTTGAACACAGATGCAATTTTACAGAGAGTAGAGACAGCTCCACAAAGTACAAGAGTTGTAGGATGAGAGACTGGATTGGGGACAAGACGGAAGCTTCGAAGTTGGAGGAGATAGAGAAGGAGAAAAAGGAACAGAAAAGAGGGCAAATACAGGGGCTAGAGGACAGAAGAAGAAGAAGAAGAGACAAGTACAAGAGCTAGAAGAGAGAAAAGGAGAAGTAGAGAGAGAACAAGCACAAGAACCAAAGGAGAGAGTGAGAAGTAGAGTGGACAGGTACATAAAAGAGAGAGAGAAGGAAAAGTAGAGAGGACAAGGAACTCTTTCAGGAATTGGAGGCTCCATACAGCGGGTTCTCCATACCACCACTGTTTATGTTGTTGGACAGCTCAATGGCGCTTGACCTTCGACCCATACCAAACTCTCGGTAGTACCTGCAACGCCGTGCAACAGTGTTATTGGATGGAAACAGCAGTGTTAGGGGATGGAAACAGCCGTGTTAGGGGATGGAAACAGCAACGTTAGGGGATGGAAACAGCAACGTTAGGGGATGAAAACAGCTGTATTAGGAGATGGAAACAGCAGTGTTAGGGTATGGAAACAGCAGTTAGGGGATGGAAACAGCAGTATTAGGGGATGGAAACAGCAGTGTTAGGAGATGGAAACAGCAGTGTTAGGGGATGGAAACAGCAGTGTTAGGAGATAGAAACAGCTGTGTTAGGGGATGGAAACAGCAGTATTAGGGGATGGAAACAGCAGTGTTAGGAGATAGAAACAGCTGTGTTAGGGGATGGAAACAGCAGTATTAGGGGATGGAAACAGCAGTTAGGGGATGGAAACAGCAGTGTTAGGAGATAGAAACAGCAGTGTTAGGGGATGGAAACAGCAGTATTAGGGGATGGAAACAGCAGTGTTAGGGGATGAAAACAGCAGTTAGGGGATGGAAACAGCAGTGTTAGGGGATGGAAACAGCAGTGTTAGGGGATGGAAACAGCAGTGTTAGGGGATGGAAACAGCAGTGTTAGGAGATGGAAACAGCAGTGTTAGGGGATGGAAACAGCAGTTAGGGGATGGAAACAGCAGTGTTAGGGGATGGAAACAGCAGTGTTAGGAGATAGAAACAGCAGTGTTAGGGGATGGAAACAACAGTGTTATTGGATGGAAACAGCAGTGTTAGGGGATGGAAACAGCCGTGTTAGGGGATGGAAACAGCAACGTTAGGGGATGGAAACAGCAACGTTAGGGGATGAAAACAGCTGTATTAGGAGATGGAAACAGCAGTGTTAGGGTATGGAAACAGCAGTTAGGGGATGGAAACAGCAGTGTTAGGGGATGGAAACAGCTGTATTAGGAGATGGAAACAGCAGTGTCAGGGGATGGAAACAGCAGTGTTAGGAGATGTAAACAGCAGTGTTAGGGGATGGAAACAGCAGTGTTAGGAGATAGAAACAGCTGTGTTAGGGGATGGAAACAGCAGTATTAGGGGATGGAAACAGCAGTTAGGGGATGGAAACATCAGTGTTAGGAGATAGAAACAGCAGTGTTAGGGGATGGAAACAGCAGTTAGGGGATGGAAACAGCAGTGTTAGGGGATGGAAACAGCAGTGTTAGGGGATAAAAACATCTGTGTTAGGGGATGGAAACAGCAGTGTTAGGGGATGGAAACAGCAGTGTTAGGGGATGGAAACAACTGTGTTAGGAGATAAAAACAGCAGTGTTAGGGGATGGAAACAGCAGTGTTAGGAGATAAAAACAGCAGTGTTAGGGGATGGAAACAGCAGTGTTAGGGGATGGAAACAGCAGTTAGGGGATGGAAACCAGCTGTGTTAGGGGATGGAAACAGCAGTTAGGGGATGGAAACAGCAGTGTTAGGGGATGGAAACAGCAGTTAGGGGATGGAAACAGCAGTGTTAGGGGATGGAAACAGCTGTGTAGGGGATGGAAACAGCCGTGTTAGGGGATGGAAACAGCTGTGTTAGGGGATGGAAACAGCAGTGTTAGGGGATGGAAACAGCAGTGTTAGGGGATGGAAACAGCAGTGTTAGGGGATGGAAACAGCAGTGTTAGGGGATGGAAACAGCTGTGTTAGGGGATGGAAACAGCAGTGTTAGGGGATGGAAACAGCAGTGTTAGGGGATGGAAACAGCAGTGTTAGGGGATGGAAACCAGCTGTGTTAGGGGATGGAAACCTCAGTTAGGGGATGGAAACAGCAGTGTTAGGGGATGGAAACAGCAGTGTCAGGGGATGGAAACAGCAGTGTTAGGAGATAGAAACAGCAGTGTTAGGGGATGGAAACAGCAGTTAGGGGATGGAAACAGCAGTGTTAGGGGATAGAAACCGCAGTGTTAGGGGATGGAAACAACAGTGTTAGGGGATGGAAACAGCGGTGTTAGGAGATGGAAACAGCAGTGTTAGGGGATGGAAACAGCAGTGTTAGGAGATAAAAACAGCAGTGTTAGGGGATGAAAACAGCTGTGTTAGGGGATGGAAACAGCAGTGTTAGGGGATGGAAACAGCAGTGTTAGGAGATAGAAACAGCAGTGTTAGGGGATGGAAACAGCAGTGTTAGGGGATGGAAACAGCTGTATTAGGAGATGGAAACAGCAGTGTCAGGGGATGGAAACAGCAGTGTTAGGAGATGGAAACAGCAGTGTTAGGAGATAGAAACAGCAGTGTTAGGAGATGGAAACAGAAGTGTTAGGAGATAGAAACAGCAGTGTTAGGGGATGGAAACAGCAGTGTTAGGGGATGAAAACAGCAGTTAGGGGATGGAAACAGCAGTGTTAGGGGATGGAAACAGCAGTGTTAGGGGGTGGAAACAGTAGTGTTAGGGGATGAAAACAGCAGTGTTAGGGGATGGAAACAGCAGTGTTAGGGGATGGAAACAGCAGTGTTAGGAGATAGAAACAGCAGTGTTAGGGGATGGAAACAGCAGTGTTAGGGGATGGAAACAGCAGTGTTAGGAGATAGAAACAGCAGTGTTAGGGGATGGAAACCAGCTGTGTTAGGGGATGGAAACAGCAGTTAGGGGATGGAAACAGCAGTTAGGGGATGGAAACAGCAGTGCTAGGGGATGGAAACAGCTGTGCATCTACCAGCTGTCTAAGCAGGATCTCCATTGAATGGATTGGAAAAAAAGGCGGGCAATGTGACAAGAAAAAAACCAAATGATACAGTCAACACATAAAAGTTCGTTTTGGGGTGACAGATAGTTTCTCATGCACGATTAAACAAACAATGAGAATAAATAAATAAAGAGATTGATTGATTGATTGATTGATTGATTGATTCTTTATTTATCAAGGATGAAATTTTAGGCATTTATGCCTATCTTACAAATTGCCCTTGCTCATAAAGAAATGAAAACATGGATAGATTAGAAAAAAATACACAGTAGCTAATCTATATACACCAGTTGGTAAGGTATATGAAGAATATGATTAACAATGACAACGATTTTATTAGATGCCTTTGACAACTGTCAGCTCTGTGAGTCTTCAAGTTCAAGCAAATACGTGTCATATGTACAGGCGACAGCAGTGAGATCATCTGAATAGATAATCACGTATGGATGCTTTAAAAGACTTCATGGAAGTATTGTTTCTTAGGTGCAACGGGAGTATTCCATATCATAACACCTGAATATGTAATACTGCCTTTGAAAATGTCTACTATAGGTTGTGGTAGAATGAAAGTGTTGCGACATAGTGAATGGCTTGTTTGGGGACGAATGAAGAGATCAGTAAGATACTTCGGTGCTTGTGAATGAGCAATTTTGTGCATAAGGATGCATTTATTGAGGACGAGGTGTTTTTGGAAGGGTAATAAGCCAATATTTTTTATCTTTTCATCCGTATACAATGTTGAATCGGAAATGATAAGCTGGCAGCTCGTCTGTACAGAGAGTGGAGACGATAACCCGATGGACGTGCACCACAACTTACAGTCGCTTGTAGACGAGGAATCCAACGACGACGATGAGCGTTACCAAGACAACCGCCACCACGCTCCCTGCCACGATGCCAGGCGTGGCCGACGACTGCGGAGCTGCGCCCGTCAGTGCTATAAATAGATCGACACCACGACGAGGTCAACAGCCCTCCTGTAGGTTCATGAGTAAAATATTATGCCAAACTCACCAATAACACACGACTCGCAGTCGAACATTCATGTTTCATCGAGAGTGCCGCAAGAAAAGTGTGCATTACTCGTAGTCGAACCGTCAAACTTTTCATTGAGAATGCTGCAAGGAAGATTTACATCACTCGCAGTCGAACAGTCTATTGTTTCATCGAAAATGATGCAAAGAAGTTTACACGCAGCCGAGGTCAACTTTTCATTCATAATGTATCAATGTTGCAAGGGATTTTTTAACACCACTCGCGGTCGAAGAGTCAAACTTTTCATACAAGGGAAGTTTACGATCAAAGTTGAGATAAAAAAGGAGACATTCCAATGAATTCTTACATCCATGAACATCTGGAAATACCGCATGCAGTGGATTTTAATACAAGAAGTACAACAGCCATGGAATGGCGCTTGTGGTCAAAGGAGAGACAATTTCGTTTTTTTCAAGCACGAGTTATTTCCCTTTGACCATGGGTGGTTCGAGAGCCTTCATTTGACCTGGTACAATGCAGAGGATAGTTCAAAAGTCTGCCAAGCAATTAAATTTTATATTCAGTTGAAAACTACTGGTTTGGTTAAAGTCGTCTGTAACAAGTAAAACGATTAAATCATGTCCATTTGAGTATTTAAAGAGGATAGATTCCATGCAAGAATGTCGTTATATTACATACCACACGAAAATAGGATAGTATACATAAAGGATGAACATATTTTAAAATTCTGCCAATCCAGGACTGTATGGGGCATCCGAGCCGTACTCTGGGAGCACACAGCATCCGAGCCGTACTCTGGGAGTACACAGGGCAGCATCCGAGCCGTACTCTGGGAGTACACAGAGCAGCATCCGAGCCGCACTCTGGGAGTACACAGGGCAGCATCTGAGCCGTACTCTGGGAGTACACAGGGCAGCATCCGAGCCGTACTCTGGGAGTACACAGGGCAGCATCCGAGCCGTACTCTGGGAGTACACAGGGCAGCATCCGAGCCGTACTCTGGGAGTACACAGAGCAGCATCCGAGCCGCACTCTGGGAGTACACAGGGCAGCATCTGAGCCGTACTCTGGGAGTACACAGAGCAGCATCCGAGCCGTACTCTGGGAGTACACAGAGCAGCATCCGAGCCGTACTCTGGGAGTACACAGAGCAGCATCCGAGCCGTACTCTGGGACTACACAGAGCAGCATCCGAGCCGTACTCTGGGAGTACACAGAGCAGTATCCGAGCCGCACTCTGGGAGTACACAGGGCAGCATCCGAGCCGCACTCTGGGAGTACACAGGGCAGCATCTGAGCCGTACTCTGGGAGTACACAGAGCAGCATCTGAGCCGTACTCTGGGAGTACACAGAGCAGCATCCGAGCCGTACTCTGGGAGTACACAGAGCAGTATCCGAGCCGTACTCTGGGAGTACACAGGGCAGCATCCGAGCCGTACTCTGGGAGTACACATGGCAGCATCAGAGCCGTACTCTGGGAGTACACAGGGCAGCATCCGAGCCGTACTCTGGGAGTACACAGGGCAGCATCCGAGCCGTACTCTGGGAGTACACAGAGCAGTATCCGAGCCGTACTCTGGGAGTACACAGAGCAGATTTATTTCGCAATGTTGCGAACTAAATGCTGAATTTCCTAGACCCAAAATGGCGTCAGTGTTCACTTCCGCCTTCGAGGAGAGCAAGGGCAGGGTCAAGCTGCCTGACCTCAACACGCCATGTGCACAGAGCTTGGCGTCCACACGTCTGATGTGACAACGCTCAACACGCCCTGTGCACAGAGCTTGGCGTCCACACGCCTGATGTGACAACGCTCAACACGCCATGTGCACAGAGCTTGGCGTCCACACGCCTGATGTGACAACGCTCAACACGCCCTGTGCACAGAGCTTGGCGTCCACACGCCTGATGTGACAACGCTCAACACGCCCTGTGCACAGAGCTTGGCGTCCACACGTCTGATGTGACAACGCTCAACACGCCAAGTGCACAGAGCTTGGCGTCCACACGTCTGATGTGACAACGCTCAACACGCCATGTGCACAGAGCTTGGCGTCCACACGTCTGATGCGACAACGCTCAACACGCCATGTGCACAGAGCTTGGCGTCCACACGTCTGATGTGACAACGCTCAACATGGCAACGAAACCCACCACTTTATGCCAGCTTTCACGTCCCTCAGATTGCACCAAAGACTGGTGCTATGCATAGCATGTACCTGGACAGCAGAACTCTCAAAGAGTTAGCAAGAACCTTTTGTGCCACGAGAAGGCAGAAGAATCCCGTGTTGATCGAGGAAAGAGAACTCTCTGGTGTAGTGCTAGGTCAGTCTGCCCACCATTCAGCTCGGTGTTCAGAATGTCTGCCCACTCGTGTAGAGCAGTCCTGTCGCTCTGATCTGCGCAGTCACCCTCCCTTTGCCCCCCTAGGACTACGTGTACGAATTTGTAGTATTTTCCAGTCTCTCAATGTAATGGCATGACGTCACAAAACACACTCACGTCATACATCACGTGACATCAGAAAACACGGAGCACAAAATGCATAAACAATGTCCTAAAAATACGTCATGCCACAAAAAGCAAAACACAAAACGTCACGGAGCACGTCTCGTCACAAAGCACATGACGTCACAAAGCACACGTCATGGAGCACATGACGTCATAAATCACAAGGCGTCACAGCTGACTCACAGAGCACGCCGTTGTTGGCAGATCCCTGCAGGCAGACGATTGGTTGTCCTGACCACGCCCCCGTCTGGTCGCAGCGTCTGATCAGGGTGCCTGCCACCATGCCGTACCCGGCCTGGCACTGCTGCTGGCAGACAGAGCCCACCCCGAATGGCGCCGTGCACCCCGTGATGGTGGCGTGGCTGGGCGTTGCCAGGGGAGAGCAGGTGATGGCTGCAGAGACGGATGATGTCAGTGTGGATCAGCCAGCAAAGCAAAGAAGATTTCCCTTCCTCCTGTCCCCTGCCTGTCTGTCCTGT
>JAWQFJ010020289.1:0-10000 GCA_034096865.1 Theodoxus fluviatilis | reverse complement strand
AGACATCCATGCAGACAGACATCCACACAGACAGACATCCACACAGACAGACATCCACACAGACATACATCCACACAGATAGACATCCACACAGACAGACATACACACAGATAGACATCCACACAGACAGACATCCACACAGATAGACATCCACACAGATAGACATCCACACAGACAGACATCCACACAGATAGACATCCACACAGACAGACATCCACACAGATAGACATCCACACAGACAGACATCCACACAGACAGACATCCACACAGACAGACATCCACACAGACAGACATCCACACAGACAGACTTCCACACAGACAGACATCCACACAGACATACATCCACACAGACATACATCCACACAGACAGACATCCACACAGACAGACATTCACACAGATAGACATCCACACAGACAGACATTCACACAGACATACATCCACACAGACAGACATCCACACAGACAGACATCCACACAGACATACATCCACACAGACAGACATCCACACAGATAGACATCCACACAGACAGACTTCCACACAGACATACATCCACACAGACAGACATCCACACAGACAGACATCCACACAGACAGACTTCCACACAGACAGACATCCACACAGACAGACTTCCACACAGACAGACATCCACACAGACAGACATCCACACAGACAGACATCCACACAGACAGACTTCCACACAGACATACATCCACACAGACAGACATCCACACAGATAGACATCCACACAGACAGACATCCACACAGATAGACATCCACACAGACAGACATCCACACAGACAGACATCCACACAGACAGACTTCCACACAGACAGACATCCACACAGACAGACTTCCACACAGACAGACATCCACACAGACATACATCCACACAGACAGACATCCACACAGACATACATCCACACAGACAGACATCCACACAGACAGACATCCACACAGACATACATCCACACAGACAGACATCCACACAGACAGACTTCCACACAGACAGACTTCCACACAGACATACATCCACACAGACATACATCCACACAGACATACATCCACACAGACATACATCCACACAGACATACATCCACACAGATAGACATCCACACAGACAGACATCCACACAGACAGACATCCACACAGATAGACATCCACACAGACAGACATCCACACAGACAGACTTCCACACAGACAGACATCCACACAGACAGACATCCACACAGACAGACTTCCACACAGACAGACATCCACACAGACAGACATACACACAGACAGACTTCCACACAGATAGACATCCACACAGACAGACATCCACACAGACAGACTTCCACACAGACAGACATCCACACAGACAGACATCCACACAGACAGACTTCCACACAGACAGACTTCCACACAGACATACATCCACACAGAAATACATCCACACAGACATACATCCACACAGACATACATCCACACAGACATACATCCATGCAGATAGACATCCACACAGATAGACATCCACACAGACAGACATCCACACAGACATACATCCACACAGACATACATCCATGCAGATAGACATCCACACAGATAGACATCCACACAGACATACATCCACACAGACATACATCCACACAGACATACATCCACTCAGACATACATCCACACAGATAGACATCCATGCAGACAGACATCCACTCAGACAGACATCCACACAGATAGACATCCATGCAGATAGACATCCATGCAGACAGACATCCACACAGACAGACATCCACACAGACAGACATCCACACAGACAGACATCCATGCAGATAGACATCCATGCAGACATACATCCACACAGACATACATCCATGCAGATAGACATCCACACAGACAGACATCCATGCAGACAGACATCCACACAGACAGACATCCACACAGATAGACATCCATGCAGACAGACATCCA
The DNA here is from genome assembly GCA_034096865.1 of Theodoxus fluviatilis. NCBI lineage: Eukaryota > Metazoa > Mollusca > Gastropoda > Cycloneritida > Neritidae > Theodoxus > Theodoxus fluviatilis. The sequence goes on along the minus strand of JAWQFJ010020289.1, from coordinate 8,055 downwards.
CACAGACATACATCCATGCAGACAGACATCCACACAGACAGACATCCACACAGATAGACATCCATGCAGACAGACATCCACACAGACAGACATCCATGCAGATAGACATCCACACAGACATACATCCATGCAGACAGACATCCATGCAGACATACATCCATGCAGACAGACATCCATGCAGACAGACATCCATGCAGATAGACATCCACACAGACAGACATCCACACAGATAGACATCCATGCAGACATACATCCACACAGACATACATCCATGCAGATAGACATCCATGCAGACATACATCCACACAGACAGACATCCATGCAGATAGACATCCACACAGACATACATCCACACAGATAGACATCCACACAGACATACATCCACACAGACATACATCCATGCAGATAGACATCCATGCAGATAGACATCCACACAGACATACATCCACACAGACATACATCCATGCAGATAGACATCCATGCAGACATACATCCACACAGATAGACATCCACACAGACAGACATCCATGCAGATAGACATCCACACAGATAGACATCCACACAGACATACATCCACACAGACATACATCCACACAGACATACATCCATGCAGATAGACATCCATGCAGACATACATCCACACAGATAGACATCCACACAGATAGACATCCACACAGACAGACATCCACACAGATAGACATCCATGCAGACATACATCCACACAGATAGATATCCACACAGACAGACATCCACACAGACAGACATCCACACAGACAGACATCCACACAGATAGACATCCACACAGACAGACATCCACACAGATAGACATCCATGCAGACATACATCCACACAGATAGACATCCACACAGACAGACATCCACACAGACAGACATCCACACAGATAGACATCCACACAGATAGACATCCACACAGACAGACATCCACACAGACAGACATCCACACAGATAGACATCCACACAGACAGACATCCACACAGATAGACATCCACTCAGATAGACATCCACACAGACAGACATCCACACAGATAGACATCCACACAGACAGACATCCACACAGACAGACATCCACACAGATAGACATCCACACAGACAGACATCCACACAGACAGACATCCACACAGACATACATCCACACAGACAGACATCCACACAGACAGACATCCATGCAGATAGACATCCACACAGACAGACATCCACACAGACATACATCCACACAGATAGACATCCACACAGATAGACATCCACACAGATAGACATCCACACAGACATACATCCACACAGACATACATCCACACAGACATACATCCACACAGATAGACATCCATGCAGATAGACATCCACACAGACAGACATCCACACAGATAGACATCCATGCAGATAGACATCCACACAGACATACATCCACACAGACAGACATCCATGCAGACAGACATCCACACAGACATACATCCACTCAGACAGACATCCACACAGATAGACATCCATGCAGATAGACATCCACACAGACATACATCCACACAGACAGACATCCACACAGACATACATCCACACAGACATACATCCACACAGATAGACATCCATGCAGATAGACATCCACACAGACATACATCCACACAGACATACATCCACACAGATAGACATCCATGCAGACAGACATCCACACAGACAGACATCCACACAGATAGACATCCACACAGACATACATCCACACAGACATACATCCACACAGATAGACATCCATGCAGATAGACATCCACACAGACAGACATCCACACAGACATACATCCACACAGACATACATCCACACAGATAGACATCCATGCAGATAGACATCCACACAGACATACATCCACACAGACATACATCCACACAGATAGACATCCATGCAGACAGACATCCACACAGACATACATCCACACAGACAGACATCCACACAGACAGACATCCACACAGATAGACATCCACACAGACAGACATCCACACAGATAGACATCCATGCAGATAGACATCCACACAGATAGACATCCACACAGATAGACATCCACACAGACAGACATCCACACAGATAGACATCCACACAGATAGACATCCACACAGACATACATCCACACAGACATACATCCACACAGATAGACATCCATGCAGATAGACATCCACACAGACATACATCCACACAGACATACATCCACACAGATAGACATCCATGCAGACAGACATCCACACAGACATACATCCACACAGACAGACATCCACACAGACAGACATCCACACAGATAGACATCCACACAGACAGACATCCACACAGACAGACATCCACACAGACAGACATCCACACAGACAGACATCCACACAGACATACATCCACACAGATAGACATCCATGCAGACATACATCCACACAGACAGACATCCATGCAGATAGACATCCACACAGACAGACATCCACACAGACAGACATCCACACAGACATACATCCACACAGACAGACATCCACACAGACAGACATCCACACAGACATCCATGCAGATAGACATCCACACAGACAGACATCCACACAGATAGACATCCACACAGATAGACATCCACACAGACAGACATCCACACAGATAGACATCCATGCAGATAGACATACACACAGATAGACATCCATGCAGATAGACATCCACACAGACATACATCCACACAGACATACATCCATGCAGACATACATCCATGCAGACATACATCCACACAGATAGACATCCACACAGACATACATCCACACAGACATACATCCATGCAGACATACATCCACACAGATAGACATCCACACAGACATACATCCATGCAGATAGACATCCATGCAGACATACATCCACACAGACAGACATCCACACAGACAGACATCCACTCAGATAGACATCCACACAGATAGACATCCACACAGACAGACATCCACACAGACATACATCCACACAGATAGACATCCACACAGACAGACATCCACACAGACAGACATCCACACAGACAGACATCCACACAGATAGACATCCATGCAGATAGACATTCACACAGACATACATCCACACAGATAGACATCCACACAGACATACATCCACACAGATAGACATCCACACAGACAGACATCCACACAGACAGACATCCACACAGACATACATCCACACAGATAGACATCCACACAGACATACATCCACACAGATAGACATCCACACAGACAGACATCCACACAGACAGACATACACACAGACAGACATCCACACAGACAGACATCCACACAGACAGACATCCACACAGACATACATCCACACAGATAGACATCCACACAGACAGACATCCACACAGACATACATCCACACAGATAGACATCCACACAGACATACATCCACACAGATAGACATCCATGCAGATAGACATCCACTCAGACATACATCCACACAGATAGACATCCACACAGACATACATCCACACAGATAGACATCCACACAGACATACATCCACACAGATAGACATCCACACAGACATACATCCACACAGACATACATCCACACAGACATACATCCACACAGACATACATCCACACAGATAGACATCCACACAGACATACATCCACACAGACAGACATCCACACAGACAGACATCCACACAGACATACATCCACACAGATAGACATCCACACAGACAGACATCCACACAGACATACATCCACACAGACAGACATCCACACAGATAGACATCCACACAGACATACATCCACACAGATAGACATCCACACAGACAGACATCCACACAGATATACATCCACACAGACATACATCCACACAGATAGACATCCACACAGACATACATCCACACAGACATACATCCACACAGATAGACATCCACACAGACATACATCCACACAGACATACATCCACACAGATAGACATCCACACAGACAGACATCCACACAGATAGACATCCACACAGACATACATCCACACAGACATACATCCACACAGATAGACATCCATGCAGATAGACATCCACACAGACATACATCCACACAGACAGACATCCACACAGACATACATCCACTCAGACATACATCCACACAGACATACATCCACACAGATAGACATCCACACAGACATACATCCACACAGACATACATCCACACAGATAGACATCCACACAGACATACATCCACACAGATAGACATCCACACAGACATACATCCACACAGACATACATCCACACAGATAGACATCCACACAGACAGACATCCACACAGATAGACATCCACACAGACATACATCCACACAGACATACATCCACACAGATAGACATCCACACAGATAGACATCCACACAGACATACATCCACACAGATAGACATCCATGCAGATAGACATCCACACAGACAGACATCCACACAGACAGACATCCATGCAGACATACATCCACACAGACAGACATCCATGCAGATAGACATCCACACAGACAGACATCCACACAGACAGACATCCACACACACATACATCCACACAGACAGACATCCACACAGACAGACATCCATGCAGATAGACATCCACACAGACAGACATCCACACAGACATACATCCACACAGATAGACATCCACACAGATAGACATCCACACAGATAGACATCCACACAGACATACATCCACACAGACATACATCCATGCAGACAGACATCCACACAGATAGACATCCACACAGACATACATCCACACAGATAGACATCCATGCAGATAGACATCCACACAGACAGACATCCACACAGATAGACATCCATGCAGATAGACATCCACACAGACATACATCCACACAGACAGACATCCATGCAGACAGACATCCACACAGACATACATCCACTCAGACAGACATCCACACAGATAGACATCCATGCAGATAGACATCCACACAGACATACATCCACACAGACATACATCCACACAGACATACATCCACTCAGACAGACATCCACACAGATAGACATCCATGCAGATAGACATCCACACAGACATACATCCACACAGACAGACATCCACACAGACATACATCCACACAGACAGACATCCACACAGACATACATCCACACAGACATACATCCACACAGATAGACATCCATGCAGACAGACATCCACACAGACAGACATCCACACAGACATACATCCACACAGACAGACATCCACACAGACAGACATCCACACAGATAGACATCCACACAGACAGACATCCACACAGACAGACATCCACACAGACATACATCCACACAGACATACATCCACACAGATAGACATCCATGCAGATAGACATCCACACAGACATACATCCACACAGACATACATCCACACAGATAGACATCCATGCAGACAGACATCCACACAGACATACATCCACACAGACATACATCCACACAGACATACATCCACTCAGACATACATCCACACAGATAGACATCCATGCAGACAGACATCCACTCAGACAGACATCCACACAGATAGACATCCATGCAGATAGACATCCATGCAGACAGACATCCACACAGACAGACATCCACACAGACAGACATCCACACAGACAGACATCCATGCAGATAGACATCCATGCAGACATACATCCACACAGACATACATCCATGCAGATAGACATCCACACAGACAGACATCCATGCAGACAGACATCCACACAGACAGACATCCACACAGACAGACATCCATGCAGACAGACATCCACACAGACATACATCCATGCAGACAGACATCCACACAGACAGACATCCACACAGATAGACATCCATGCAGACAGACATCCACACAGACAGACATCCATGCAGATAGACATCCACACAGACATACATCCATGCAGATAGACATCCATGCAGACATACATCCATGCAGATAGACATCCATGCAGACAGACATCCATGCAGATAGACATCCACACAGACAGACATCCACACAGATAGACATCCATGCAGACATACATCCACACAGACATACATCCATGCAGATAGACATCCATGCAGACATACATCCACACAGACAGACATCCATGCAGATAGACATCCACACAGACATACATCCACACAGATAGACATCCACACAGACATACATCCACACAGACATACATCCATGCAGATAGACATCCATGCAGATAGACATCCACACAGACATACATCCACACAGACATACATCCATGCAGATAGACATCCATGCAGACATACATCCACACAGATAGACATCCACACAGACAGACATCCATGCAGATAGACATCCACACAGATAGACATCCACACAGACATACATCCACACAGACATACATCCACACAGACATACATCCATGCAGATAGACATCCATGCAGACATACATCCACACAGATAGACATCCACACAGATAGACATCCACACAGACAGACATCCACACAGATAGACATCCATGCAGACATACATCCACACAGATAGATATCCACACAGACAGACATCCACACAGACAGACATCCACACAGACAGACATCCACACAGATAGACATCCACACAGACAGACATCCACACAGATAGACATCCATGCAGACATACATCCACACAGATAGACATCCACACAGACAGACATCCACACAGACAGACATCCACACAGATAGACATCCACACAGATAGACATCCACACAGACAGACATCCACACAGACAGACATCCACACAGATAGACATCCACACAGACAGACATCCATGCAGATAGACATCCACACAGATAGACATCCACACAGACAGACATCCACACAGATAGACATCCACACAGACAGACATCCACACAGACAGACATCCACACAGATAGACATCCACACAGATAGACATCCACACAGACAGACATCCACACAGATAGACATCCACACAGACAGACATCCACACAGATAGACATCCATGCAGACAGACATCCACACAGACATACATCCACACAGACATACATCCACACAGACAGACATCCACACAGATAGACATCCATGCAGATAGACATCCACACAGACATACATCCACACAGACATACATCCACACAGACATACATCCACACAGATAGACATCCATGCAGATAGACATTCACACAGACATACATCCACACAGACATACATCCACACAGACATACATCCACACAGATAGACATCCATGCAGATAGACATTCACACAGACATACATCCACACAGACAGACATCCACACAGACAGACATCCACACAGACATACATCCACACAGATAGACATCCATGCAGATAGACATTCACACAGACATACATCCACACAGATAGACATCCACACAGACATACATCCACACAGATAGACATCCACACAGACAGACATCCACACAGACAGACATCCACACAGACAGACATCCACACAGACAGACATCCACACAGACAGACATCCACACAGACATACATCCACACAGATAGACATCCACACAGACAGACATCCACACAGACATACATCCACACAGACATACATCCACACAGACATACATCCACACAGACAGACATCCACACAGACATACATCCACACAGACAGACATCCACACAGACATACATCCACACAGACATACATCCACACAGACATACATCCACACAGACATACATCCACACAGATAGACATCCACACAGACATACATCCACACAGACAGACATCCACACAGACAGACATCCACACAGATAGACATCCACACAGACAGACATCCACACAGACATACATCCACACAGACATACATCCACACAGACAGACATCCACACAGATAGACATCCACACAGACATACATCCACACAGATAGACATCCACACAGACAGACATCCACACAGATATACATCCACACAGACATACATCCACACAGATAGACATCCACACAGACATACATCCACACAGACATACATCCACACAGATAGACATCCACACAGACATACATCCACACAGACATACATCCACACAGATAGACATCCACACAGACAGACATCCACACAGATAGACATCCACACAGACATACATCCACACAGACATAC
>JAWQFJ010020284.1:20000-32140 GCA_034096865.1 Theodoxus fluviatilis | reverse complement strand
AAAACCTTGATGCCCAGAGAACACCAGACTTAGCACATGCCCTGCTGGCCCAGTACATCCACTGCAAGATTTCCCTCCTAAGGCGTGGTCTCAACCATTTGGGGACGGTCTTGAAGGATGGACTCCCAGGGAAGTTCTCAGTCAAGCAGCAGCTGATGGGCTCCTTTGCTGTAGCGCTGAATGGGAGGGGAGGCCTAGCAAATGCCCTTCTGCTCTCGTCCATCCATAGCAGGCATGGTCCCAACTTGTACCAGGGATGTTCAAGCCTCTCGCCCGCCAGGCTAGTTAAATATATTAAATGCATAAAGCACTTCGATGCTGTTTTCAACTGTCAAACTTATTTCTTTGATCAGTGGCTGCATAGTCGCAGAACAGCACGCCAGCTGGGATGTACCTTTTCCATGACCTACGAGTGGATGGTGAGCTGTGTCTAGACAGATTGCTATCACTGTCAATGTCTCGTAGCTCCGTATGAAAGTCGAGTACCTCAAAAGTGCTTACAACAAGACACTTTGCTGGATGTAAAACTTCCAGGAGCCATCATACTGGATAGAAATCAGCAGGCACTTAGCTCTTGGGGTCACGACCCGGCTTGAGATGAAAGATTTCCTGGAATTGTGGCTGTTTGGAAGTCGGGACGAGTTGGTGCTCACATCAAGACACAGCAGGAATTGAAGGATTCCCAGAAGCCATAGCTATGAATGAAAACGGGACTTGGTAGTACTCATAGCTCATCAGAGCTGCCATGTAGAACTTCCAAAGTCAGTGAAATGTTCTCCGGGGGAATAATGTCCCAAGCTTTTCTTGGACTTATCCTGGTCTGATTGTTTTGTCTAGGTGTTAGCTTGCTCCAACATACCAAGCAAGCATCGATGAGTTGAAGATGACAAGAGTGTGTGTGGGTGTGTATGTGTGCCTTTCTTGGTTGCAGAGGAGGTGAAATTTGCAGAGTTGAAGTACAGGAACAGTTTTTTCCTCAGCATGCTGAAAGAGCACCTAAGGAAGAACCTGCCAGTTCACCAAGATGGCATCAAGAAATCTTTAAATATTCAAATGTGGAGCACCCTGGGTGTGGAGATTCCCTTCTGGTTGTCTCAGAACACTGACACGCGGAGGAAGTGACAGTGTTCAGAGTGGAATGTACTGTTTGTGGATCTCAAGGCATCTCTTGAATTCCCATGTTCCCAGCCTGTCTGTCCACTGAGACGGCATCAAGGATCTGTAGAGAGACTGTGAGTATGGTACCCCAGCTAGAGAGATTCCCTTCTGGCAATCTAAGAGCGCTGACATGCGGAGGAAGTGACGATGGTCAGAGTGGGTTGTGCTGTGTGAGGACGGACAGGTTTCTCTTGAACTTCTTTGTGCCAAGTCAGGGGTTGGCATTGAGGACTAAGTGTACAGTCTTTCCGTCAGCTGACTTGCCTTGGCTGCCAAGTGACACGCACCTTACTGTGCAATGGAGTTGGAGAGGACTGTCGCTAAGCAACCGGCCACTAGTCTCGGCCACTTTGGAGACTTGAGGACAGCTGGTTTGTCTTGCTGTGATGCGATGAAAGTGCGTTCGATGAAAGTGGATGCGAGAGATGAGGCTAGGCAAGATGAAAGTACCAGAGCTGGTGATATGTTGGACTGCTGTCCTCTTCTTTGAATCCCCTGATTTTCTTCTCGGTCATCTTCTTACTTTTTCTGATACTGTTTTCCTCTTGGACTTGAGGTGTCTGTTTGCCTGGCAGTTTATCTTGCAGTCAAAGACTCGTCATGCCTGCTGCTCTCTCAGTGCGGAAAGGTCTCTCAGCGACTAACTATACTCATCTGAAGGTCTGCCCCTCTCTCTCTTCTCCACCTTCTCTCTCTCTTCCTGCCATATCTCACTCCTTCTATATTAACTTGTTGTCTGTACTATCTCTAGTGAAATATGCGGAATTGTTTTGTATGATGAACAGGCCAAGAACCAATGGAACTCTCTGTCAGCTGTCTGGTATAGCAAGATGTTTAGCAAAAGAATGAATGCTGTCGCCCAACTGATCCAGTGAATGAAGTCACTAGGGTTTTTTCTCTTCACGTTGCTGTAACTATGTACTAATCGTTGCCTTCAGCCTTCTCTCCTCGCCAATCCTGCATAGTCACCTTCATCTTGCCATTTGGAGTCAGACGTGCTACTTCAGCAACCACAATGTTCATCATGCTTTTTCCAGTAGATTGTGGTTGTTGTGGGTGTGCCAGGGGAAGACCTCCCAAGCAGGGAAGGAGAGTTTCTCCAAATGTTCGGTCACAGAAGGCAGGGTGCTTGTGCCAACATTTGGTGCAGACTTCGGTTCAGGGTACCGGGGAGTTGGATGGAGATGCAGAAGCAATATCCGTCTTGCCTGGAGGTGTTGCGGCAGTGATAAACCTCCAGGAGACTGCCTGTAGATATGGCACTGTAAATAAGTTTCCCTCGTGTGTCTTGTGTCTGTGGATGTGCTGTGGATGCTGTCAGGGTGCTGTGGGACTTGGTGCGCTGTCGAGTCCAGCGCGCAGATGTAGGAAATGATAGACTGTGGTTCCCGTTGTGGTAACTGACAAGTGATTGAAGCCAGAAGGATTTGAGTCATTTTCTCATGATACCTTCTTTTTTACCCTAGTCTTGTTAGTAGCTGTCGTTTAAATTGGCTAAAATGTTTATGTGAACATAGATGAAGTCATCAGTGATTTATTGTAGACATGCTTGTAGAGAGTAGTAGACTGCTTTCCTTAGCATTGACTGAAAATCACATCACTTTGTCATCTTTACAGATTACCCTCTTTCCAATTCACGTCTTTTTCTGAGCAGTCAGTTAAATTGGCAAAATGTTCACATGAATGAACAGTATTGAAGATATCAGCGATTCCCCTTGACATAAAGTAATACTGTGCTTTCGTTTATGTTGACTGAAGTTAGATCAAATTATTATCTTCCCTTTCCAATTCACGTCATCTTTTGGGCAGTCATAAAAATTGACATGTTCTCATGAATGACTGTCGGTGGTTATCAGTGATTTCCAAAGACTCTAAAAGTTATAGTTGGGCTTTCCGTTACATTGACTGAAGCGAGATGAATTTGAGTCACCTTCACATAATTTTCCTTTTTCAACCTGTGTATTCTTTGTGGCAGTCATAAATTGCAAGATACTTTCCTATAAATCACATATAAATGAAGTTACCAGTGATAAATGTGGTAGACTGTTTCCCATTATACTGACTGAAGTCTGATCAGTTTGTTATCTTCACATAGTCCCCCTCTTCAATCCACATCTTCTTTGTAGCAATCATGCCAATTTGCAAAATGTTCACATGAGTGAACATCAGTGGTCATCAGTGATTCCCACAGATGTGGAAATTATTCGTCCACACTTTCCACGGTGTTAACTGAACATTGGAATCGGCATATTCACAAAGCAGTCTCCCACAGTTGAAGACTGAGGAAAACTAGAGTAGTTAGAGTTAACTCCCCCTGAAAACCTTAATTGTAGTCTGCATCACTAAAATATGGTGGCTTCACAGAAGCGTCTCACACACTCTATCCACAACTCTGTCTGTCCGAGGTCCAGCACCTGTAGAACTGGCCAGCGGTCAACACTGGACAAGAGGGACCGCATAACAGAAACTATGAAGTGCTGGGACTGTGCTTGTTGCATTGCCCCTCAGCGTCTGCTCCCTGTCTGGCTCATGGTAGTCATCCAGTACGTGGAGCGCAAGGATGGATGGATGGATGGATGGTGTTTTGCGGCCATCAGCCTTTGTCGGCTATGTAAGACCATTAAGCACGAAAACACTAGAACAGTAGAGAGTAAACGCAAATCAAGTCACGGTGTCCCTAGTTATTTGTCTATTATGCCGAACCCACAGGGGGAGGAGGATGAGGATGATGATGAGCGATGTCAGGAAGCTGCAACACACAGCACCTTACACCTTTCCTTAGCAACACGCCCTGCAATTGTGTATGCTGCTTGCTTGTTTTCGTGGATGAGGTGAGGATTATGCCCAGTAGGCTTACTGCTTGTAGGTGTACACCTCACCTGGCAGTCTTAGGGGGGAATGGAGAATGGGAGGGGGTGTTTGGGGGTGAGAAGAAGGGGTGGGTGGGAGGTGGATGTTAGAGTAGGATAGGTGTAGGAATTATGTATGAAACAGGGTGGATAGAAGCTCAGCGTAGATTAAAAGTGGGTGGGAATTTGATGTGGAGGTGAGGGTGGGTAGGAGTTGGGTGTGGAGGTGAGGGTGGGTAGGATGGTGGGTGAGGTGAGGTGGTGGAGGTGGGTAGGAGGTTGGGGTGGGGGTAGGAGGTGGGGGTGGGGTAGGAGGTGAGTGGTGGGGTGGGGTGAGGTGAGGGTGGGGTGGGGTAGGAGTTGGGTGTGGAGGTGAGGGTGGGTAGGAGTTGGGTGTGGAGGTGAGGGTGGGTAGGAGTTGGGTGTGGAGGTGAGGGGTGGGTAGGAGTTGGGTGTGGAGGTGAGGGTGGGTAGGAGTTGGGTGTGGAGGTGAGGGTGGGTAGGAGTTGGGTGTGGAGGTGAGGGTGGGTAGGAGTTGGGTGTGGAGGTGAGGGTGGTAGGAGTGGGTGTGGAGGTGGGGGTAGAGTTGGGTGTGGAGGTGAGGGTGAGTAGAGTTGGGGGTGGAGGTGAGGGTGGGTAGGAGTTGGGGGTGGAGGTGAGGGTGAGTAGGAGTTGGGTGTGGAGGTGAGGGTGGGGAGGAGTTGGGTGTGGAGGTGAGGGTGGGTAGGAGTTGGGGGTGGAGGTGAGGGTGGGTAGGAGTTGGGTGTGGAGGTGAGGGTGAGTAGGAGTTGGGTGTGGAGGTGAGGGTGAGTAGGAGTTGGGTGTGGAGGTGAGGATGGGTAGGAGTTGGGTGTGGAGGTGAGGGTGGGTAGGAGTTGGGTGTGGAGGTGAGGGTGGGTAGGAGTTGGGTGTGGAGGTGAGGGTGGGTAGGAGTTGGGTGTGGAGGTGAGGGTGGGTAGGAGTTGGGGGTGGAGGTGAGGGTGGGTAGGAGTTGGGTGTGGAGGTGAGGGTGGGTAGGAGTTGGGTGTGGAGGTGAGGGTGGGTAGGAGTTGCATGTGGAGGTGAGGGTGGGTAGGATTTGGGTGTGGAGGAGAGAGTTAAATGTGTAGAAGTTGTATGATGTGGGGTTGAAGGGGTGGGGTGTGTTTGTGATATTGCTAGGCGTGGAACTTAGGTTGGGATGAGAGTTGGATGTTGGGCAAATTAGGAGTGTAATAGGTGGGGGTGGGGGAAGGTTGGGTGTGTAATAGGTGTGGGAGGAGGTTAGGTATGTAATAGGTGGGAATGGGGGAAGTTTAGGTGTGTAATTTGGGGGGGGGGGGTGTTAAGTTGTGTATTAGGTTGTGGGGGGGTAAGTTGTGTAATAGATGAGGGGGAAGTTGGGTATATAATAGTTGTGTGTGTGTAGGGTGTGTGTGTGTGTGTGTGTGTGTGTTTAAGTTATGTAATAGGTGGGGGGGAGGTTAGGTGTGGGGGGTAAGTTATGTAATAGGTGGGGGGGGGGGGGGGATGTTCGGTGTGTAATAGGTTTGGGGGGATGTTCGGTGTGTAATAGGTGTGTGTGTGTGTGTGTGTGTGTGAGGAATAAGGTATGTAATAGGTTTAGGGGGAGGTTAAAGGTGTAACAGGTGTGTGTGTGTGAGGGGTAAGTTATGTAATAGGTGAGGGAGGGGGTTAGGTGTATAATAGCTGTGTGTGTGTAGGGGGGTGGGTGGGTGGGTGTTAAGTTGTGTAATAGGTGGGGGGATGTTAGATGTGTAATAGCTCTATGTGTGTGTGTGTGGGGGGGGGGGGGGGGGGGGCAAGTTGTGTAATAGGGAGTGGGGTGGGGGTGGTGTTAGGCGTGTAAATAGGTTTGAGGGGAGGTTAGGTGTGGGGGATGGGGTGGGTGGAATGTATAGGAGCAAGGGTGGGAGTACTCTGCCACTGAGGAAGGGGCGGGTGTGGATGTAATGAACTGCCTGTCACCGATGCGATATTGTAATTTGTAGTGTCCCCGCCCCTCCACCCGACTTGATCACAGTGCATGTTGGTTACGTTTGTGACGGTAACTTATTTAATCCTTCTCTTGCTCCTCAGCAGGGCTGACTTGACTTGTTGTGAATAAACCACAATTGAGCCATGCTTTGAGTCTTTGCCGTTTTGGCTGCCTCGGTCGTCATCAACTTCACCCCCATTGTCATCATCATTACCTATCATCATAGTCAGCACCTATCATCAGTATCCATTTTCAAGAATTAGCGGGCAGTTCAGCATAAGGCGCCCCCCCAAAATACTTGTGGTTATGGTAACCCTATTCTTTCTGCAAACCCTAAACTTATTTTTCACTCATGCAAAAAAAAAAAGAAGAAGAGGGGAAGAAATTGATGGTTATCAACAAATTGTGTGCTGTCCCATCTTCCCCACCTCATGAGTACTTTGGAAATCCACTATTTAAGTAAAAATATCAGTTTTATTCTGGGAAAGAGAAATTGTGATTTATGTTTAATCTATGTTTAAAAATTATTTTTTTAAAAGTTAAGGCCAACCTATCAAGCCTATTTTTTCCAGTCGTGTTTTTTACCATAATCCAAGTTGTTGTTTTTTTCCTTTTAGTTTTGGCCTTATTGTTATCGTCACCAATCATCATGGTCAGCATCTTTTCAAGAATTAGATGGATGGATGGAGTTTTACGGCCTATCAGCCTTTGTAGGCTATGTAAGGCCAATAAACACGAAAATCACGAACAGTATAGAGTAAACGCAAATCAAGTAACGGTGTCCCTAGTTATTCGCCTCTTACGAATCGCAAAGGGAGACGTGGTGGGTCAATTTCAAGAATGAGCTGGCAACACAGCACAATCAAGATCCGAAAGCAGCCTATGCAAGTTCGTCTGATCAGTGACAGGCTGCAACACAGAGTGTACCGTATCAGTGACAGGCTGCAACACAGAGTGTACCGGATCAGTGACAGGCTGCAACACAGAGTGTACCGGATCAGTGACAGGTTGCAACACAGAGTGTACCGGATCAGTGACAGGCTGCAACACAGAGTGTACCGGATCAGTGACAGTTTGCAACACAGAGTGTACCGGATCAGTGACAGGTTGCAACACAGAGTGTACCGGATCAGTGACAGGCTGCAACACAGAGTGTACCGGAAACATGCTGCTCCCGCCTCCATGATGCAGACATTTTTTGTTTGTTTTAATGAATCAACTTTTGCGGCAGTCTCGGTGAAACTGGCCTTGATGAGATGATTGAGGTAGTGGTACCCAGAAGCCACCTTTTTTATTTTGGTCAGTAGAATTTTTGGGGTCCAGTATTTTCACCCAACAGGCTGTACTTTGATAGTGCTGTCTACCTGTGATGTGTTAGCATAAATTATGCTAATTAGTTTCCAATATGGCTGCCAATACAAAATGATGTGTGCCAGTTTTAAAAAAACATGATACCAGAAAAGGAGCTAATAAAAGAAACTTGTAATTTTGCACAAAGGTTCAGTACATAGAGTAGCATGTCCTGACCCAAAATAAAAACCACTATGAACATTTTATTTTGACACAATTTCACATATGAAGTTACATGCATCGAATCACTAATTACATATTTAAGATCCTGTAACTTTGACATACAGGAAGATGCAGTTATGATTATGGTCATCCCATGAAGCAGGTTATATGAACCAATTATGCCAAGTTTCATGGAAGTTAAATTTCAGAGCACAGAGATATGATGTCTGCAGTAAAAACCTGGAAACACAAAATTGCATTTGAAGTTCTCATGCCTCATTAAGACAGCTGATAATTGGCATCTTCCTCCCAATGTTATAAAACTATAAAATACCTATTTCCCCCCAAAACAAAAGCATGCAGTCATATTCTACATTGAATTTACTACAAAGTGACATGGAAAACATTTTCAACCATATTTCACAAAGATGACTTTTAAAACTGAGTACTTCTACCTTGAGTGAACCATTTTGTCCTTAACCCTGTACATGTGCTTCCCTAAGCAACTCAATAAATGTTGACTGAGTGGAGAATTGTATCTGCAACCTTAATACATCCACAACTCGGAAAAGCTTCCATAAACGGGCCACACAAGAGGACCAGTCCAAGGAGAGGGGTGTGGAAAGACGGCCAAGCTGGCGGGCCACACAAGCTAGCAAGCAACAGCATCTGACTGGCAAGCGATCTTGGTTGGTTAATTCTTGGTGAATTCGCAGTGATTCATTCATAAAATAACAAAATAATTTAACAGTTAAAAAAAAAAAAAAAAAAAAATACAGCCAATCAGATGTTTGAGACCCGCACAAGGGTGATGTCGCTACAGAAAACCACATCTTTACCCCTACCCCCAACCAACAGGGGTCCATATCAGTCCACCCCAGCAAGAGGAATCATGGGAAATGCAACTCGGCCTCCAATTTCCCAGGACTTTTCCGACAGTTTGAATGCAGCTTTCAATATACAAAATGGTGTTGTCTACATTTTCTTTGGTTGATGTTATGGGAAGCAATGTGCAAAACTACTGTTTAAACACACATATCCTCACCAAACACACACACACACACACACACACTACTTTACCACACACACACATGCATACACTACTTTACCACACACACACACACGCATACACTACTTTACCACACACACACACACGCATACACTACTTTACCACACACACACACACACACACTACTTTACCACACACACACACACACACACACTGACTGTTTGTTCTCTACTGCACAATGACATGACATTTCAAAAGTGCCATAGGTATGTTGTTAAAAATCTAGACAAATGGGAAAGAGAAAACTTGACTGTATATACACATTTATTTTCTGAATTCTTTTCTGGAGACATACTGGATCCCTTTGGAGTACTTCCCTGCCTGTCCATCGAAGAAGTCCTCGTTTGTTTTGGGTCGGCGCCTGTTTAAAAGACAATAGAGGATGAATGGATAGATGGATGGATGGATGGAAGGATAGTGTTTTACGGCTTATAAGCCTTTGTAGGCTATTTAAAGCCATTAAGCTCAAAAATCACTCGAACAGTTGAGTGTAAACGCAAATCAAGTCACGTTGTCCCTAGTTATTCGCCTTTTACGAATCGCGTAGGGAGACGCTGTGGGTCAATCCTTACCCCGAACCCACAGGGGGATGGATAGAAATGGAGTCAAAATCACCATGCATATTCCACTAGGAAAAAAAAAGAAATTTGTGTTTAAATAAAGGTAATATGGCCAAAAAAAGGGGGGAGTTGGTAGATTGGCCTGAACTGTTTGTTTGTTTCTTTTTCGAAGAGGCCAGATCAAACAAACCACTTTTTTCCCCACTGAAAATGTTCTTTCAAACTTTAACAGTGGATTCCCTGAGAGTTCATGGGGCAGGGAGGATGGGACACCATGCAGTTTAGTGTTTTCCATCAATGTTTCTTTTCTTTTAAGTGTAGAAAATAACATCGAGCCCATACAAATTCAAAAGTATATATTTTCTTGAAGAAAATTAATGATTAGCGAATCCAACTCAAACACTGTCAAGATCATCAAGGGCAGACAACTAATCATCAAGGGGGATAACTTAGATTTTGTGATCATTTTTACACCAAAGAAGATTCCGAGTAGATCCACGCTGGCAGAGGTACTGGGTAATAGTCCTTTGGAAAGTTTGTGTTGAATGTGATATCAGCTTTGACTTGCTGCATTTGAACTCGCTGCCTACCTCTTGCTCCAAGCTATACATGACTCATCACAATTTAACACAACCATGGCCTTCAACAGCAAGATTGTCATATCACATCGCCCTCACTTCTATTTTTACTCTCGTCGATGCCGATGTCACAGTTTCTTGGTAAAACCAACCGAAAAATTAGCTTCTCCATCCAAGGTAAAGCATCTAGCATCATCTGAACACATTGCATCAGTTTGTGCACAGCAAAATGCAAAGAACTGCTTCAAAATCAATCAAATACTTCCCTCAGAGATAAAGAGAGGCTGCAGCCATCAGCAGGCGTGTATGCTGGCAGTGTAATCCTAAATAGTGTGTTCTCAGATTATCATACTATTAACTCTTAAGGTCCAGAAAGTCATTCACATGTTTCATTCCCCAGTCCTGTAAGGATTATGCATTTTGTAGAAAAAAATCAGTCAAGTAACAGCTACGTGGGGTGGGCGGCTATGTGCAGTACAGGATTGAGCAGGGTGGGCGATAATGAGTGGTACAGGATTGAGCAGGGTGGACAGTAATGGGTGGTACAGGATTGAGCAGGGTGGGCGATAATGAGTGGTACAGGATTGAGCAGGGTGGGCAGTAATGGGTGGTACAGGATTGAGCAGGGTGGGCGGCTATGGGTGGTACAGGATTGAGAAAGGGTGGGCAGTAATGGGTGGTACAGGATTGAGCAGGGTGGGCAGCTATGGGTGGTACAGGATTGAGCAGGGTGGATAGTAATGGGTGGTACAGGATCTTAAGAGCTCACAGACCCACTCCAAGATAACAAACTCTAGGACCACTGCTAGATCCGAGATTGGGAGTGAAAGGCATAGTGGGTGACAGATGGCCCAAAGATCAGGGGGCAACACTGAAGGTGACTTGAGCTCCAGATATGAGTGATAAGGCACTATATAAAACCAATGCTTGTGGGGAGATCGTACAGATGTCAACAAGGCCATACCTGTGTTTCTTCTTCTTCTTGCTTGAATTGGGGAACTGGAAAAAGACAAAATGCAGATAAGCACCATGCATGTGCAACATAAGGAGAACTTGTACCAGGATCCAGCAGCAACAACTGCAAAGGTTTCCATGCAATGCCATCCAATCCAGTGCAATGCATTACAATGCATTACAACACAATGCAATACAATACATACCATATCATACTATATAATACAATACCACACAATACAATAATATAACACACAATACAATACAATACAATACTATAACACACAATACAATACAATACTATAACACACAATACAATACGATACAACACAATACAATGCAATTCATCTTTAATGCTGCTTTCAAGGAATTTGTTTTGTCAAAAACACATTCACATACACACACACAATAACATATACGCACACACACAGTACCCTAACATACACACGTACACATTAACACACACACACACACTAATACACATGCACACACAAACACTAACATAACACACACACACACCAATACACACACACACACACACACAAATACACACACACACACAAATACATACACACACACACACACAAACACTAACAAACACACACACTAATACACACACACACAGACACACACAAAGACTACCATAATCACACACACAAACACACATACACAACCATAAACACACATACACTAACACACACACACACACACTACCATAATCATACACACAAACACACATACACAACCATAAACACACACACACACACACACACACACACACACACACACACAGACTACCATAATCACACACACAAACACACATACACAACCATAAACACATATACACTAACACACACACACACACAGACTACCATAATCACACACACAAACACACGTACACAACCATAAACACACATACACTAACACACACACACACACAGACTACCATAATCACACACACAAACACACGTACACAACCATAAACACACATACACTAACACACACACACACACAGACTACCATAATCACACACACAAACACACGTACACAACCATAAACACACATACACTAACACACACACACACACAGACTACCATAATCACACACACAAACACACGTACACAACCATAAACACACATACACTAACACACACACACACACACAGACTACCATAATCACACACACAAACACACGTACACAACCATAAACACACATACACTAACACACACACACACACAGACTACCATAATCACACACACAAACACACGTACACAACCATAAACACACATACACTAACACACACACACACACAGATTACCATAATCACACACACAAACACACGTACACAACCATAAACACACATACACTAACACACACACACACACAGACTACCATAATCACACACACAAACACACGTACACAACCATAAACACACATACACTAACACACACACACACACAGACTACCATAATCACACACACA
>JAWQFJ010020284.1:0-12500 GCA_034096865.1 Theodoxus fluviatilis | reverse complement strand
AAACTCATAGAGGAAAAACTTACCAACACATGATCCTTACATCAAACCTATTTTCATGCATTGAAACTCATAGAGGAAAAACTTACCAACACATGATCCTTACATCAAACCTATTTTCATGCATTGAAACTCATAGAGGAAAAACTTACCAACACATGATCCTCACATCAAACCTATTTTCATGCATTGAAACTCATAGAGGAAAAACTTACCAACACATGATCCTTACATCAAACCTATTTTCATGTTATTCTAGACAGGATGGAAGGGAAGGGAGTTTCCTGTAAATAATTTTGGTTTGTTTGGGCATGTCACAGACATTGAACCAAATTTTGGTTTGTTTGGGCATGTCACAGACATTGAACCAAATTTTGGTTTGTTTGGGCATGTCACAGGCATTGAACCAAATTTTGGTTTGTTTGGGCATGTCACAGGCATTGAACCAAATTTTGGTTTGTTTGGGCATGTCACAGACATTGAACCAAATTTTGGTTTGTTTGGGCATGTCACAGACATTGAACCAAATTTTGGTTTGTTTGGGCATGTCACAGACATTGAACCAAATTTTGGTTTGTTTGGGCATGTCACAGACATTGAACCAAATTTTGGTTTGTTTGGGCATGTCACAGACATTGAACCAAATTTTGGTTTGTTTGGGCATGTCACAGACATTGAACCAAAGCTAACGCAGTCACGCAGAGGGCTTGGGCGTGTCACAGACATTGAACCAAAGCTAACTCAGTCACACAGAGGGCAGGTGCATCGGAGATATTTACCAAGTATACACATGTAATCATTCATGCACAGACAGAATTACACACACTGAGAGATTTACGACACATGGTTGCAGCAAGTATGGCATCGTCAACATGTTTTAGTAAACCCAGATTTCTCTCCTCCCAGGGATAGAACCATGGCACTGCACCTTGCACATCATAAAACCCCAATGCATGCTCGCCTAAATCCACCTGTCAAAGACAAGGTTTCAGCAAAACAAGTAGAGAATGTGGAGCTGACCGGGGTGGGTGGGTGGGATTTGTGAGCTGCCAACGCTAATGCAGTCACACACATATGGTTAGGTGCATCGAAGATTTATTAAACTATTTTCATTTTGTCTGTGGCTCTTGCCACAATAGTATTTTGCGGATGCATTCAAAGCAGGAAGTTTATGTCATGGAAGAATTGCTACTTCACTGATACCCATGTAAAGCAAAGTATTGCGACTGCCTATCAGCTTTGACACAACAAAAAAGATAAAAAGGTGTGGTTATAGTAACCTGACTGACCCCATTTGTTTCAGCTGACCCTAAACTTTTTTCCAATTATGCACAAAAGACAAGACAAAAATAAGATGAATGGCAAACAACAAACTGCATGCTGTTCCATCTTCCCTGCCCTATGAGCACTCAGAGTATGAGCACTCAGAGAATCCACTATTTAAGTTGAAACAAGCATTTTCAGTGAAATAAATTTTGGGTCATGTTCGATCTGCATGGCCTCTTTTGGAAAGGAAGAAAAGGAAAAAAGAAAAAAGTTCAGGCTGACATACAAACCCAATCTTTTTTCTATCTCTTTTTTCCAAGTTACTTTTTTGTGGGAGTGGGGTGGGGGTGGTGGGAGTGGGGTGGGGGTGGGGGGTGGGGGTAGGCCTTCTTAAATACAATAGTGTACAGAACAGTACAATACAGTTAAATTCAGTACCTGTTTTGGACGGCTCCCAGGATCTTCCACCTTGATTACTTCTGGAGCACGCTTCACCTTCACAACCGCTGCCATTCTCACATCTGGAAACAGCATCAAAACATGAGCAAGAATTCTGAGCTGTATAACGAACTGCTGGCATATGTCCAGACGATGAGTTTTCTCGTGAGATATAATGCAATTTGTTAAGCGTGAAATTCTAGCAAAATACACAACTTTGTGGCTATTTAGTAGAACTTGGAGAGTTTCAAAAACTGTCATCCACGTGCACACAGACGTGACAGAGCACTGGCCCTGACTGGGTAATGGAATAGAGCGAAAGCAAGATACTTTTTTCTTGTTCTTTTTGTAACCAGGACACTTTCGGCACGTGAATGCTGACCTAACTCCAGAGGAAAATGTATGGTGATCACAAGTTCAAGGTAACCTCTATCGCCGCTCACAAATCCTAGGCTAGTGTGCTGCGTTCATGCAGCCGTTTTCGACTACTAACGTAAAGTTCTAAGTTCGACAGTAGACTTGGTTCAACATACTGCATTTTGTGATTTACTAATTAGATTGGTGCGAAGGTCACGAAACGTCAGCGAGTGGTTCTAAATTGACCAGAACTTATAACTATCGATGCGTAATGATCAACTATACAGTGTGAATTAAACCCATGATCGATTGCGTCTCTCTTTCAGAGTTAAGACAGACAATCGATAACAAAAAGTCGTAGATCTATCCTACTCTGAGTATGAACGCTCGCACGAATAACATCATTTGTGTAGAGAAAAGAACACCATCCAAATACTTGAGCGCACGAGGAAGATATTATTCAGTCGTCATATAGTTATCGTAAGATTTATTTATAAAAGATATATCTAACTTTTTCCAATTCGCAGACTTCTCTCTTGAAAGGCAAACGAAATCTTACCACATGTGCGATGGCTGTCAACATGCTTAGAGTGATCTCCCCTTAACATTGGCGCGATATTTCACTCTTCGTTACGCCGTAATGCGAGGAAGCTCCAAAACGTTATAAAAACATCATCATTAATATGATGTAACGATTTTGAAGAACCTTGTGCCTATGAAGGTTGAGTATGGGTTTCTTCGGCGTCTACACTTAGCAACTGAACTTGATTGTGTCGACGGAATGTCTCGTTACTTACGTTTATGAAGGATTGGAGCCTGAAGCCAGTGAAGGGTTTTCAAACATTGTGTTCTACAAGGAATATAAAGTCCTTCGAATTTTGTACGTTCCTCATAGTACCAAACACAGGCCCAATGTCATAAATATCGCAACCAACGTTCCCTTTCAATCAATAGTAAAATATTATGGAAAATTCCTTTTTGCGGAAACGAAAAACATTAGAAAGCGTTTCCGCTTGATAATGATAATGATTTCAATTGTGTGAGTTTCCCCTGCCCCCCTCCACCCCACCCCCGACCTGGGGCGCGTTGTATAAACACGAGGACAACCAAGATCCTACGAGGAATAGGCCGGTGTCAACATGTATTGTAGGAGGATGAGAATAGGATACAGAGACCTTGTCCAGATATCTGTAGTTAAAAAACGTACACCTGGGAAACCCTCTGAAATCCAAATATAGAAAGGCGCGAACCAACTGTCCAATGAGAATGGCGAAATTAGCTAGTGGCGCGAAAGTGACATCAGATCTATTCATATCAACCAATGACAGTATCTTGTTCGGATGTATTTTTAGATTAGGATTTTTAACGTGACATGCTCGTTCCCTGTGGAACTGATGAAATACGTTAAGCTGTAGCTGTGCATGAATGCTCGGCATCGCTCGAATAGAAATTTATGTCAAAACGACAGTGCTAACTTGGTGTAAGCAAGAATATTTCGATGCTCACTTCAAGGGAGATTACACAACAAACAAAGGGCTAAATGCAAGATATAAGAGTTGCTTCCCTTAAAATTGTTTCGCTATCTGTCGTGGAAATGTTTGCTCACATCTTGCCCGGTAATTATTTCAGAGCAGTTATTCTTTAAAAAAAGAAAAGTACAATATCAGCCTAACTTCTTGTAACGTCTCGCATAGGCTGGGTAATAATCACAGGTCGAAATGCGTGCCACAGCGCATATTTGTGATGACGACTTTCTTCCTTTCCCCGAAGGCAGCCATTTTGGCTATACAGGCGCAACAGCGTTCCGGCGCGGTACGTACCGGTCGATACCGGTAGCCGTACCAAGTCGTTCAAGAGACGAACGGTATCAACCGGTACGTACCGGTAGGCCTCTTGCACAGGCCCCTGGGCTATAAGGCTGTTGAGGAATTTTTTTAAATCAAAAATAGGGTATAAGTTTGTTTGGGCGAACGGGGGATGCGCTAAAGAGAAAAGTTTCTTGAAATCATTAGAGCTGCGGTTCAGAGATTGTTTCAGGCAAGAGTGGAATGAGAAACTCTGTAGAAGCGAACGATTTGCAGTCTACCAGATTTTGAAAAGCTCCGTTGAATGTGAAAGCTATCTCAATAGGATTAACATAAAAAAATGTAGGGATTAATTTATAAGATTCAGGTTGGGAAGTAACAAACTGCTTAAAAATGTAAGGTGGTGAAGAGAAAAAGTTGTTCGATCATGTCCATTCTGTATTGATAAAGTAGAAAATGAAGAACATTTTAAAAGTTATTGCCCTTAATATACTTTTCTTAGGGAGCAGTACATAGCAAAGTATATTAACCCCAATAGAGGTGGGTACCGATACTTGGTAGAAGGAAAAGCTACGTGGAAAACTAGAGCTTTAGCGATGTACATACATTATTCTATGAAATTAAGAAATCTGTCTTTCAGTGATAACTAGACAGGTGTTGTAGGGTGATCGGCAGCAGGATGCAGGTGGACGCGACTTGGTTTGTGTACATGTATTTTAGCTTTGAAGCATGGACAAAGCATATTTTACTAAATGGAAATAACTTGCACTTTTATATTACAATCGATCGTACACCTCTTGGGTGACAAGTGTTTATAAACTGTACATATCTTTCTTATCAGTTTGGGCTCAGTGAGAGCTGCTTTTGACACAGCACTGACTCTAACAGTAACAGACTGTGATTCAATCAGTTGTGATGATGAACAAGTTTTCTTTTAGTTGAGAGATGCTAAAAGTATCGATATCTACTGTATTGTTTTAAGTAATACTGTTGTGACCGGATGGTCGACAGAAAGAGACGAGAATAAGCGAGAGTAGAGGGACAACCGCGCTCACTGCATCATTTCTTCTCTTTATTACAACCAACCTCAGGACTGCTCCCACCAGTGCATTGGGCTTGCTCTGCTACACATATGTCAGCGTCATTCCTGTGCCTTGATGCACGTCACAAAACTAGAATTGAATTCGTTGTCCGGCTCACGTCCTCAGAACCACATGAGCATCTCTTCTCTCCACAACGGCCAAGGAAAAAAGGAACTCAGAAACCCGCAGAAAACTGTCTGGAACTATTTTCTGGCACCAATTTACACTCACATGTCCTTCTGCTTGAACATGAAATCCCTAAATAATAATCCATTGTATTGCAACGAACACAATTTCCTCTCATATACATTTCACCATTCACTACACCAAACATTATAATAGCCCACAACACAACTGATTTACAATTATACTTAATTTCTTCCGTTCTCACAATTTCAACAAGGAACAGAACGGGGTCAAATTCCTGCGCCCATAAAAGCTAACTCCGGGGAAAAACGCTGGTTCCGATCTGTCAACAGATAAGAGGCGGGGGAGGGGTGCAGCCCCCCCCCCCCCCCCCCCCCCCCGCAAGCAAGGGGGAGGCAACAGAACCAGAAGGAGGAGAGAATGTGCCTAACCCGTCGTCTGCTACAGATGGAAACCAAGGCACAGACTCAACAGTGCAGTGGGATGTAAAAATGCATCCTTAACACAAGAACTGCTACCCATACCCTACACAATGTAAAGGGGTTATATGCATTGATGATAATAAGGAATAGCAAGCCATAACACACACACAAATGATCATAGTTATGCAATAGAAAAAGGGAAATAACAATTATGTAATAATAAAGGAAATATCATTTGTGGGGGTCACACTGTACATAACACGTCTTAATTGTCTGATGGGTCACCGGCCGAAATAATCAACCAACCAATCAACCAATCAATCAATCAATCAATCAATCAATCAATCAATCAATCAATCAATCAATCAATCAATCAATCCAATCAATACAATCAATCAAATCAATCAAATCAATCCAACCAACCAACCAACCAACCAACCAACCAACCAACCTCTCTCTCTCTCTCTCTCTCTCTCTCTCTCTCTCTCTCTCTCTCTCTCTCTCTCTCTCTCTCTCTCTCTCATCTCCATGTCAAACGTGGTTATGTATATATCCATTATGCTATGAATCGTCGAGAGGAAAACTGCAGTTAATTATGTATCATATGACTCGTCAATCTGTAATCTCTCATGCAAAATTGTAATGGGCGGTCGGTCAATAGACAATAAAAAGTCAAAGTCAAAGTCTCTCATCTCTATGTCTGCCTGTCTGTGTCTAAGTCTAATCTCTCGCTCATTTCTGTCTGTCTGTCTCTCATCTCTGTGTTTGTCTGTCTGTGTCTTAGTATCTCTCTCTCTCTGTCAGTCTCTCTTTCTCTCTGTCAGTTTATCTCTCTCTCTCTCTCTCTCTCTCTCTGTCAGTCAGTCTGTCTCTCTCTGTCAGTCAGTCTGTCTCTCTCTGTCAGTTAGTCTGTCTCTCTCTCTGTCAGTCTGTCTCTCTCTCTCTGTCAGTCAGTCTTTCTCGGACTCTCTCTTTCTCTCTCTCTCTCACAGACTCTCTCTCTCTCTCCCTCTCTCTCTCATAGACTCTCTCACAGACTCTCTCTCCGACTCTCTCTCTTTCTCTCAGACTCGCTCTCTCTCTCTTTCTCTCATATTCTCTCTCTCTCACTCTCTCTCAGACTCTCTCTTTCTCTGACTCTCTCTCTCTCAGACTCTCTCTCTGTCTCTTTCTCTCAGTCAGTCTCTCTCTTTCTCTCTCTCTCTCTGTCTCTCTCTCTTTCTCTCTGTCAGTCTCTCTCTCTTTGTCTCTGTTAGTCTCTCTCTCTCTGTCTGTCAGTCTCTCTCTCTCTGTCAGTCTCTCTCTGTGTCAGTCTCTCTCTCTGTGTCAGTCTCTCTCTCTCTCTCTCTCTCTCAGTCTCTCTCTGTCTCTCAGTCTCTCGTGTCTCTCATCTCTGTCTCTGTCTCGTTCTCTCTGTCTCTCTCTCTCGTCTCTCTGCTCCTCTCTTCTCATCCTGTCTCTCTTCTCGTCTCTCTGTCCGCTCTGTCTCTCTCTCGTCCGTCTCTCTCTCTCTCTGTCTCGTCTCTCTCCTGCTCTGTCTCTCTCTGTCTTCTCTGTCTCGTCGTCTCTTCTCTCTCTCGTCAGTCTCTCTCTGCTCTCTGTCTCTCTCTGTCTCTCTGTCTCTCTCGTCCTCTGCTCTGTCTCTCTCTCTCTGTGTCCGTCTCTCTCTCTCTCTGTCTCTCTCTGCCGTCTCTGTCTGTCTCGTCTCTGTCTCTGTCTCTCTCTGCTCTCTGTCTCTCTGTCTCTCTCTGCTCTCTCTGCCTCTCTCTCTGTCTCTCTCTCTCTCTGCTCTCGTCTCTCTCTCTCTCTCCTCTCTCTCTCTGTCTCTCTCTCTCTCTCTCTCTCCTCTCTCTCTCTCTCGAAAATGGGCTGACGAAACACGTAGCCTTTTCACTGTTGCACGCACACCACACGAAAGAAAGACATCTATACTGGTCACAAGCACGTGTTGAGGCCATGTGAAGCAATAGTGCCATTCAGTATTGCTAAAAAAAAAGTGATAACCTTTTACGAGAACACTTTTTGAAGATTTTGAGACTCTATGCTCCCCTTCTCCTTCTTTGCGGGAGGCACGCGAGCCTCCACTTCATTTACGTAGGCACAAGCTTGAGTTACAATATAATCTTTGCGTCAGTTCTAACCCGACCAATCCTACTTATCCTTGTGTTGTTCGGCCGAAGTTTCCTCACCTTTACGCGGCCAAGCCCAGCTGTACCCTCCCCCGTTGGGGATACGAGTTGAAGAGGATATCGCGGCGGCAAACGTTCGGTTGGACAAAATGTTTACCTATCCTTTGTATCTGTCACCGCCGTGGCTCATGCCTTAACCTGTTGTTTTACTTAATCTAGCAAAACTTGTCAAGAGTGCTGCCCTCTCTCACACTTACAAGAGTGAATTCCGGGAAATTTTATTGAAATATGCAGATTTTTACCCACTATATGTACATATGGTTCTAAAGACGGAGATCGTGTGGCGGCAGCTGTTGTCGCCCGCGACTCCGTCTTGCGCTTTCGCCTTCCGGATGGGACTTCAATCTACTCCTCAGAGCTTTGTGCACTTGAGGCCGCTCTTGGCGTAGTCCAGAGAGCAAGAGAATGCAGCGAGCCTTTGTGGTCTCTGACTCGCTATCGGCCTTACATTTACAAGCTCTGTGGGGTAGAGAGATTTCTTATCCTTATTTGTTTGGATATTTGTTCATCTGTGTCGACTACAGTGTGGGGGTACTGAGGTCGCCTTCTGCTGGGTCCCTAGCTATATGGGCATCCCGGGGAACATGAGAGCAGATCAGGCTGCTATGTCCACTCTCTCCCTTCCCATGTCCCTGGGCAGGATCCCGGCGGACGACCTGGTACCCCGTATTACTAAATACATTTCTAACCTGTGTCAGGCCGACTGGGACGGCAGGGCACATAACAAACTTCACGAAATAGCTTCTGTGTGGGGTGAGCGACTCTCCCCCACATCGCTCACAAGAAGAGAGGAAGTTGTGCTCTGCCGTTCCCGGATCGGCCATTCTGTTCTGACCCACTCCTATTTGTTGTGGTCGGAGCCTCCACCGGCCGTACCTGCCAGTGCAGGCTTACCATGCGGCACGTTCTGGTGGAGTGCCTTCGACTTGCTCATCTACGGAGTGGGTCGAGCAGTCTGTCAGACATTTTTAAAGATCCTCTAGCTGTGATAAAATTTTTGATAGATTCTGAGTATTATTCTCGTTTATAAGTCGTACTATGTTTTCATTGTTTTTGATATTTCTCCACTGTAATCTGAGGTAATCTTTTAATTGCGCATTTTTATACGGTAGAAGTATGTTGTGGCCTTGAATGGCCTTAGAGGCTGATGAGCCTTTGGGCTCCATCCACCTATCCTTTTGCGCTTTGTTGGTGACGAAGGAAATCGAGATGTGAAATTTTGCCTTATCGCCTATATTGCTTTTTCGTGTTTGAAGGCTCTACATAGCCTTTGCTGGCTGTTGGCAGTGGCACTCGATAGATTTCATGTCACTAGTTAGGTGAACTGTATGAGACCTCACTGTCGTGAGGAGTTTTAATACCTTGTTGAAGATGGGTCACAGCAAGCCACAGAGGATAGAGATCGATGGAGGAAGATTGTCCGAATGTCATCAGTGGTACCTCAACAACTCCATCTCCGGGTTAAGAGACTAAACTGAACTGAACTGAACTGAAGATGGGTGTTTCATAACGTTGTGGCCTTATATAGCCTACAAGGCTGATAGGCCCTTAAACTCCATCCATCCATCCATCCATCCATCCATCCATCCATCCATCCATCCATCCATCCATCCATTCATCCATCCATCCATCCTTCTTTGCAATTTGTTGG
Organism: Theodoxus fluviatilis; assembly: GCA_034096865.1. NCBI lineage: Eukaryota > Metazoa > Mollusca > Gastropoda > Cycloneritida > Neritidae > Theodoxus > Theodoxus fluviatilis. The sequence goes on along the minus strand of JAWQFJ010020284.1, from coordinate 3,146 downwards.
TTCGCGATAGAGTTGTCTTATTAATCTTTGCAGCTCTTTCTGCGCCAGAGGTACAAAAGAATTTCTACTCTCTAACACTGAAGAACTCACCAAGGGACAGAATCACATCCGTTCTTTTTCCTGGCCGCCATATGTCGGAGTGAGTTCATGTGAGTATTTCGTTCATATTTTAGTCTTAATTTTGTGAAATTGGTTTGGCTGACGCACGAAAAATTTATATTTATTAATAACGTACTACCTTAATTACGACAAGAAACTTAAATAGTGTTGTCGAAGGCTAAAATGACTTATTTGTGATAGTTTGCGTTCCCGACCACGTTTTTGGCTTAGCGGTAATGGCGGCTGCGTGCCGCGTTACATTTGGTATGCACTATTGAGACAGGTGCTGAAATCGCTGGATTCTTTCCTTTCTTCGTTTAATATTAATCTTTCGGGAAAAAAATTCTGCCAAAATCTTGCATACTCAATTACAGACTACTGACGCGTCACTTAGCATAATTCTTGTTCATTTTCCTGGCATGATTTGCGTCATTCTTTGTTCGTAGTGATAATTTTTATCTTCTTTTTTTCCCTCATATCTTTTTTCCCCCCTCAAATCTCCCGCGTGTTTCAGCCACAAGTGCAAATGTGTCGTAGAAAAGGACTAATTGTACTTTTGTAGGGGGGTCTGTCTCAGAAACTGGGCCTAAAAGTGTGACATGGTGGTGCAAAAAAAAAGTTGCTTTAAATAGTCTGCAATGCACTTTTTCATAAAGCCTAACAATGGATGCAATGAGTTATGCAGGTGAAAAGATAACTTAGACAAGAATACAGGCTCCAGGGGTCTGGAAATGAGCGGCCAATAGGAAAATTGGCCGCGTAACATGGACACAAAATTCAAACCAATAGTACTACAAAATGGTAGTTAAAGACCATTGTATTTTAAGAATACACCCTATGGCCATACAGAAACAGCATGTAAACAAAATATTTGGGATTCAGAAGGGTACTTGACTTCCAACATGTGAACTTAAAGTCGGGATGGCATTTTGATATTTTTGTGTGTTGAAAAAGTGTCATCAAATGACACACTTCTTAGGAAGTTGATGTTAACCAGCATCATCATGTGAAATAAAGACATAGCAGTGTAGAAAACCTTTCTGAATGAACCTATGTTCAATTGCAAGGAAATGTTACCAGTGTATAAAATTGTATTTGCCGCGTAACAAAGACACCACATTCACACTTTCACCCACCTTCCATAAACAAAACATTAAAACTGCTTGACATGCCATTGTGATTACTTTATTTGAATCCACAAGTATCCCTTAAAAAGCAAACAAGCATGTTGTGGAAAAATTGAAGAAAGAAAAACAAAAGAAAAAAATGACTAGGCATTTCTTTGAACGCAGAGGAAAAGGCATACAGTCTAAGAAGTTGACCACTCACTCCCTGACTAGAAGCCTAGGAAACAAGTCTGGTGAGACAGTCTACACTGCATAAATGTAGTAGGCTACTCCCCGGCCAGGTGCCAGAGCTGGATGGATGGATGAATGGATGGAAGGGGGTGTGGATGGATGGATAGATGGGTGGATGGACGAATGAATGGAAGGGTGTGTTGATGGATGAACGGAAGGATGTGTGGAAGTATGGATAGATGGGTGGATGGATGGATGGATGAATGGGAGGGTGTGTGGATGAATGGATTGATGGATGGGTGTGTGAATGGATGGATAGATGGGTGGATGGACGAATGAATGGAAGGGTGTGTGGATGAATGAACGTGTCCGCGTGATGAGGCTAATCGTCAGCAAAGGGCTTCAGCGCCACCGTCACGTATCAACAACTTCGCCAATATTTTCTGACATATTAATAAATAGGTGGTTGATTGCAACTACGCCAAACGCGTAAAACCACTGTTGCGTTCGATAAAAAAGACAAGTAGCGATATTCTTCCTCTGCAGGATCAGCTGCGTCACATGGACTCAAGTTATGGTTATGGAAGTGGTGTCCATGTTACGAAGCACATGGTGTAGCCTTTCCACGCACGTGGCTCGACATAACAACATATTTCTGACTTCAAACTTGTTTTAAATGTAAAAATAGTTAAATTGTATGACTAGTGCAAACAAATCACTGAAATTCCTTCACAATATTCTACGGAATATTAATCTTTTCTCGACTGGTATGCATAGCCAGAAAATGTCGGGCTCCGGTAGTTCGTCGGAAAAGTCGAATTACTCGTACATTATAGCTTTTTCGCACTCCCAAACTTCTGTAAATAAAAGAGAAGGGCCCTATATAACGCATGGAAATAGCAAATAGCAACAGATTATTCAAAATTTGTCAAAATCCTACATTTTACGACGTTCTCTCCAGATGTGATCAGGCGCGTAACACGTGGGGCGAGCCTGGACACCAAGAAGAAAACGCTCCGAACTCAGCAAGCTTTCGTTCCGAGTGCACAACCACGTGTACTACTATCCTTCCCCAAGGAACTGGGTCATTCTCGTGTTGAAAATGTAGTTCCTAGCCGTTTCGGGAATGCAGGAACTTACACATTGCCGATTGGCACGTAACATGAAAAATTGGACACCATTTCGCTACAGAAACTTCAAACTCAAATTTCTTTTGTGATAATAAACATATGAAGTTCTGCGTTTCCACACGTGTTCAACGCACATGTGCGCGTGTGTTGGCACCATGTGTGTCAGTATAATGTATTCCTCCGCCGAAGTTGCCGATTCCAAAAGACGTGTTTGTGTCTGGACACCAAGCGTTACGAAGCTGATGCAGATGAAAACAGATCGAGATTTCGGTAAAAGATTTCTTTTGGGGCACTTTGCGAATAATAACAAAGTAGATACTGTTTAAAAGACGCCTTGTAATGTGTATTTTGCCTTCAAAGATCGACAGTTTCAATGCACAGTACTTTTCCAAGACCAGGCTATGGCCATGTCACAAACCAGCGCGCCATTTTGGGCCCAATTTTCGTACAAAAGCAAAAACAAAATACTAAAAAGCCATTTTTTAAAACTCCATTTTATTTCCATTATCTCTTTCACCAATTTCAAACAAAATGAGCAATAAATAATAAAATTATACAGTAGTAGAAGTATTTTAAGAGGGGTCCAAAACTGTCACTGTGCTGTGGACCAGTTTCTGAG
>JAWQFJ010020283.1:27500-33252 GCA_034096865.1 Theodoxus fluviatilis | reverse complement strand
GTGGTAATAGTGGTGGTGAAGATAGTGGATATGGTGGCGGCAGTGGTGGTAGCAATGGCTGTGGTCATGGTAATGGTGGTGGTGACGGCGGTGGCAGTGGTGGTGATAGTGGTGATGATATTAGTGGTGGTGGTGATTGTGGTGATGATATTAGTGGTGGTGGTGACGGCGGTAGTGATGGTGATAGGGGTGGTGATATTAGTGGTGGTGGTGACGGTGGCGGTGGTGGTAATAGTGGTGATGATATTAGTGGTGGTGACGGCAGAGGTAGTGGTGGTGATAGTGGTGATGGTATTAGTGGTGGTGACGGCAGTGGTAGTGGTAGTTGAATGGTTCTGTCATGGATACGGTGATTGTAGACGTTATTGTGGTGCCTTACAGTAGTTGGTGCTGCAATGCCAGTTGCTATTGCTGCTGTCATTGATTTGTTGTTTGTTGCTGTACGTTTTTTGGGGGGGCGTTGTTTTTTTCCCCTATTGTTGTTTTGTCGCTATTGTTGTTGCTGCTGCTGTTGCTGCTGCAGAAATTCACAAACAAGTTTTTTCAGACAACATTCGCGTCAAGTATGATCTCAAACAAAACGAATGAGACAGCAAATATATCTTCGTGAACCTGTCCTTCGAAAGTGGTTCTGAAGATTTCTACGACCATAACCTCCGTGCTCTACAGATTGCGAATCATAGGACAAGCCTTTTCGTATGATATCGCTGACGGTCTATTTTGTAACAACACCCTTCCCGAACACCCCAGTCTTGAAAAAAAGTGAAAATCATGCAGGACGATCTGGCAGCAAACAGAAACATCTGAGGTGTTTTTCCATCTTTTTTTAAAAACTAGGACACAACGCTAACATTTATATGGAACGAAAGGGCACCTTGACACGAGGGAAAAAAACGCGGGCAATGGGGCAGAGGTAACTCTTTATCTCCACCCCTAGCGATCCATGACCGACAGTGGTGCAGCGTTCACGTCCTTAGCCTGTATCAGTCCAGTTGCGTCTAGATTCGAGTCACTGACGGCGTAGTATCCAGGTATGAGACCACAGCACAGTTTTGCGTGACCTCCCAGTCTGCCCGGCTACTCAGACCCGTTCTAACCGGTCTTGATGACGTCTGCGACCCTCTCCAGACAGAAGTGACGAGATCTTGCCAAGGTAGGCAGGTGTGGGAGAGGTGCACAGTAAGCAGACCAAAGAGCGGTAAGAGGTGGGGTGGGGGGTGGTGGGGTGGGTGGGATGGGGAAGTGAGGGGCTGGATGGGTTGGAAGGTTGTCGGGGAGGTGGGGGGTTGGGAGGTGGGCGGGGGGAGGCGGCTTGATGATAGTGTTTGAGGGTTGGTGGGGAAACAGTTAAATAAAGTTACATATCGTACAGGAGACGGGGGGGGGGGGGGGGGGGGGCGGAGGTATGTCAGATTGTGGGATGGGAGGTGAAGAGCGTTGGGGGAGAGATGGAAGAAGTAGGGTGAAATGGGGGAGAGAACTCTTCGGTGATAAAATACGAAAATAGTCAGATGCCCTTTACAGTGCGGGAACTCCAACACGTCAGTGCGTCTGTACCTTGTAGCCTCGTTTCCGTCGGGACTGAAACTGCTGGTAAAAAGATTCGAGGGAGAAAGCGAGAGAGAGAGAGAGAAAGAGAGAGAGAGAGAGAGAGAGAGAGAGAGAGAGAGAGAGGACATGGATGAATTAAGGAATGAACAGATGACAGAATAGGTGGGTGGGTGAGGCTTAGCAGATGGTAAGCTTTTCTACGTGTGCTATAAATAGCCATTCAGTTCCTAGGTCGTCAACGTTGGTTTGAGTACAACCACGGCGAGACTCCACGTTACACATCCTCCACCGGCATTGCATGGGGAGACACGGTCGATTTATTCTTATTCAAAACCGAGAGGAGGAGGAGGAGGAGGAGGAGGAGGAGGAGGAGGAGGAGAACCAAAAAGAGGAGGAGGAGGAGGAGGAGGAGGAGGAGGAGGAGGAGGAAAATGAGGAGGAGGAGGAGGAGGAGGAGGAGGAGGAGGAGGAGGAGGAGGAGGACCAAAAAGAGGAGGAGGAGGAGGAGGTGGATGACCAGGAGGAGAAGGACCAGCAGGAGGAGGAGGAGGAGGAGGAGGAGGAGGAAGGAGGAGGAGGAGGAGGAGGAGGAGTAACAGAAAGGGGATCAAGAGTAGAAGTGGTGATGGAAAGAAGGAAAAAGAAGCAGACATGTTTGTAGCTAATGACAAAAAAGTGACGCGAATCAGCCGGGTTCTCTAAGTCTCTGATACAGCTAATTGTCATGAAAACAAAGCGAGTGTGCTTCAAAAGCGAATCAAAGACGTTCTTATGGGAAAGAGGAAACAGCTGCAAAGCTGGGCCATGTGTGAGCTTAAAAACGTTACCCACTATGTGTGACCCACACCTGATCTGACGCAGGACAGATTGACCTTGTAATCAGTCCCTTTCCATTGCTGAGTTTACAAGCACCGTTTCTCTGGGAAGGACAGAGGAGATGCATGGTATCAGTGACACAGAAACCCCTGACACGTGTCCTAATACACAGTCCGTCCTGAAATACTTCACTGTCTCCCAGTGTCGTTATCTCATGTTCTTGCGAAGAACGCGGACGGCTGCCGATTTTTTGGAGACTGGACCCAGTGCAATGAGTTGTTATGTACATGTATTTACAAACCATCAGCACATTACAGGTATTTTCGGTAGAGCATTCAATTGACTCGAACATGTTCATTGTTTCCTCGTCATCAGACTACGTAAATATAGAGGCGTGACAGAATCATAATGGATCTCTCTCTCTCTCTCTCTCTCTCTCTCTCTCTCTCTCTCTCTCTCTCTCTCTCTCTCTCACACACATTCGCTTTCAATTTGGTCTGAATAATTGACGAAATAATCAACGTTACGACCATACTTATAAAAAGAGATATGTTGTCTGTCTCTTTTGTGTCATAACTGAAAACGAGGAACATATTATGTTGGATCGTGGCGCTTACGATAAGCTAAGAGAAAATTATATTGCAAAACATACATCCTAAATCAGGACGAGCATGTAGCAACCTTTTGAAAGGAACCAATATGCATGCAGCAGAAGATGTATCGATTCAATGTATCGAAACTCAGAGATGAGAACAGCACGATTAGCACATCAGTTGCATCGAGAACCTTTTTTTCTCACTTATCACACACTGTTCAAAACGTGACTGTTATGTAATTGTACTCACCTGCATTCAAGTGGGCGGCTGACCTTTGAATGAATTCATTAGTTTGTTCATTTGTTCGTTCTCTCTCTCTCTCTCTCTCTCTCGTGTGGACATGTACGTGCGCGCCTACATCTCTCCTGTCATCGATCAGGCGCTGCTTCCTGTCTTTGGTTCCAGGAGGTCAGCATACCCTGCCCGCCTATACCCCTCTCAAAACCAGTAAACTTGGCAGCGTATTTGGATTTTGCTTTCAAAAAGAGAAAAAAAGAGATCCTAATTCATATGAGTCATGAAACAAATAATCATTGTTGTGCGGCCTGGTGGCCTATTAATAACATATTTCGAGTTCGAGTTCCAGTTATCTTGGCCTGTGTCACCCATCCTGCCATACTTAATAATAAATCTCTGATATGGGCTAGGACGATCCTGCCCTCTGCTAGAGATGTATACCTGCCCTCTGCTAGAGATGTATACCTGCCCTCTGCTAGAGATGTATACCTGCCCTCTGCTAGAGATGTATACCTGCCCTCTCCTAGAGATGTATACCTGCCCTCTGCTAGAGATGTATACCTGCCCTCTGCTAGTGGTGTATACCTGCCCTCTGCTAGAGATGTATACCTGCCCTCTGCTAGTGGTGTATACCTGCCCTCTGCTAGAGATGTATACCTGCCCTCTGCTAGAGATGTATACCTGCCCTCTCCTAGAGATGTATACCTGCCCTCTGCTAGAGATGTATACCTGCCCTCTGCTAGTGGTGTATACCTGCCCTCTGCTAGAGATGTATACCTGCCCTCTGCTAGAGATGTATACCTGCCCTCTCCTAGAGATGTATACCTGCCCTCTCCTAGAGATGTATACCTGCCCTCTGCTAGAGATGTATACCTGCCCTCTGCTAGAGATGTATACCTGCCCTCTGCTAGAGATGTATACCTGTCCTCTGCTAGAGATGTATACCTGCCCTCTGCTAGAGATGTATACCTGCCCTCTCCTAGAGATGTATACCTGTCCTCTGCTAGAGATGTATACCTGTCCTCTGCTAGAGATGTATACCTGTCCTCTGCTAGAGATGTATACCTGCCCTCTGCTAGAGATGTATACCTGTCCTCTGCTAGAGATGTATACCTGTCCTCTGCTAGAGATGTATACCTGTCCTCTGCTAGAGATGTATACCTGTCCTCTGCTAGAGATGTATACCTGCCCTCTGCTAGAGATGTATACCTGTCCTCTGCTAGAGATGTATACCTGCCCTCTCCTAGAGAGGTATACCTGTCCTCTGCTAGAGATGTATACCTGTCCTCTGCTAGAGATGTATACCTGCCCTCTGCTAGAGATGTATACCTGCCCTCTGCTAGAGATGTATACCTGCCCTCTGCTAGAGATGTATACCTGCCCTCTGCTAGAGATGTATACCTGCCCTCTGCTAGAGATGTATACCTGCCCTCTGCTAGAGATGTATACCTGCCCTCTGCTAGAGATGTATACCTGCCCTCTGCTAGAGATGTATACCTGCCCTCTGCTAGAGATGTATACCTGCCCTCTCCTAGAGGTGTATACATGCCCTCTGCTAGAGATGTATACCTGCCCTCTGCTAGAGATGAATACCTGCCCTCTGCTAGAGATGTATACCTGCCCTCTGCTAGAGATGTATACCTGCCCTCTGCTAGAGATGTATACCTGCCCTCTGCTAGAGATGTTTACCTGCCCTCTGCTAGAGATGTTTACCTGCCCTCTGCTAGAGATGTATACCTGCCCTCTGCTAGAGATGTATACCTGTCCTCTGCTAGAGATGTATACCTGCCCTCTCCTAGAGATGTATACCTGCCCTCTGCTAGAGATGTATACCTGCCCTCTGCTAGAGATGTTTACCTGCCCTCTGCTAGAGAATTATACCTGCCCTCTGCTAGAGATGTATACCTGCCCTCTGCTAGAGATGTATACCTGCCCTCTGCTAGAGATGTATATCTACACTAGAATATCGGTGGCGGGGGGCCGTGAGTGGCATGACCACTTGGAGAGATGAAGTCTGCAGTGTATTGAGTCTGCAGTGTATTGAGTCTGCAGTGTATTGAATCTGCAGTGTATTGATTCTGCAGTGCATTGATTCTGCAGTCTATTGAGTCTGCAGTGTATTGAGTGTGCATTGTTTTGAGTCTGCAGTTTATTGATTCTGCAATGTATTGAGTCTGCAGTGTATTGAGTCTACAGTGCATGTAGTCTGCAGTGTATTCAGTCTGTAGTGTATTGAGTCTGCAGTGCATTGAGTCTGCAATGTATTGGGTCTGCAATGTATTGAATCTGCAGTGTATTGAACCTGCATTATAATGCGTACGCAGTGTATTGAGTCTGCTGTGTATTGGGTCTGCAGTGTATTGAGCCTGCATTGTATTGGGTCTGCAGTGTATTGAGTCTGCAGTGTATTGAGTCTGTAGTGTATTGAGTCTGTAATGTATTGAGTCTGCAGTGTATTGAGTCTGCAATGTATTGAATCTGCAGTGTATTGAACCTGCATTATAATGCGTATGCAGTGTATTGAGTCTGCTGTGTATTGGGTCTGCAGTGTA
>JAWQFJ010020283.1:10000-20000 GCA_034096865.1 Theodoxus fluviatilis | reverse complement strand
GGCGGACAACACAGGCTGGCGGGCCACGCAGGCTGGCGGGCCACACAGGCTGGCGGGCCACACAGGCTGGCGGGCCACACAGGCTGGCGGGCCACACAGGCTGGCGGGCCACACAGGCTGGCGGGCCATACAGGCTGGCGGGCCATACAGGCTGGCGGACAACACAGGCTGGCGGGCCACGCAGGCTGGCGGGCCACACAGGCTGGCGGGCCACACAGGCTGGCGGGCCACACAGGCTGGCGGGCCACACAAGCTGGCGGGCCACACAGGCTGGCGGGCCACACAGGCTGGCGGGCCACACAGGCTGGCGGGCCACGGCATCCGATTCAGAGCGTTTATGCTCGACACAGGGCCGCATCACCTTGTCAACTGCTGTATATGTAAATGTAATGCTGTGGTCAAAATCCCTCAAATAGAGCTTTTGTGCACTTCACGTATTTTTACTACACACACACACACACACGCACACCCTACACCCCGCATCCTGAATAATCACTGTTTCTCCCGCACCCCTATTCTCAGACGAGTCCACTAGTGTGAAACTAATTCTCAACGCTTGACCTCTTGAACTAATGGGTTTTATGACGTTGACAGTCTGGAGGTTATCTTTTGAAATCTTACCGTCTCTCATGTCTGACTTGTTTTCTAGAGTATACTAGCAGCGGTAGTCACTCTGCTTCGAGCCAGCATGCAGGTGGGCTGGTGACGACCTGTTCTAAATGGGCGTACTGCCCCATGTTAACAAAGCCTTCGTACACGCTATGGAGGCGCGTGCACGTCTCTCTTCTAGGACCTGCGCAGCGGTACATTTCACCTACAACATTGGTCAGGCTTCGTAGTCGAGTCATTAAAGTCGGTTCTTAACTGTTGTTTGCCAAGTCTTGGCAAGTACTGGCCAAGTCTTCGGTCAAAATGTGCCGGGTCTTGGGGTGTATTCGCTGAATATTTGGTCACGTGTTCCGGTTCTTAATTGGTTTTCGCCAAGACTTGACAAATGTTTGCCAAGACTCGGGATAATGGCTCGACAGATAATACATATAGCAAATGGCGCGAGATATTTGTGAGATCCTCTCAGAGCACAATAACGGGGGGGAGGGGGGGGGGGGGGGGGGGGGGAAGTCGCTTCAATTACATTTACAGCTATTGCACACAATTGGTATGGGTATTATGCCGATCAATGCCATATTGCAAATGTTCTTTCTTTGCGAGATCTTGGCTTGGTTTCATCAAGCTTTTAAGAAGCTGAAGATTTGCAAAGACTTGACGCAACAGTTGCCGAATTTTTGCCGAATGTTTGCCAATAAATAATTTGCCAAGACTTGGTGAATATTAGCCAAGATGTATTGGTCAATTAAGAACAGACTTTAAGGTCGAGTGTAGCTGAGCGTCAACTACGCGTGCTTTCGCAGTGGAGTTGAAGCCTGAAGGCAGCCCTGGGCCCGTATCCAGAACGGCGAGTTATTTTAACCCTGATTTATCTTTAAACTCAGACGATTCCAACTGTCTGTTCCGCTCTCCCTTGGCTGGAAACCAGTATATATAGTAAAGCGCAACCTAGGATCCTCTGACGAGCGTGCGTACCTTATCTAACCGATCAAGATAACCCGGGGTTAGGGGATAAATCGAGTGTTAAAAAGATAAATCGCCGTTCTGGATACGGGCCCTGGTCTTGTTATCGGGGACCTGTATTCCAACACTCCGACAGTGCCTGGAGAGGTGTGCAAATACCACTGCCGCATCACTGATGTACAGGATAAGGCAGATAGCGTGATATGGTCACATTGGCGAAACTCGCCGTTTACTCTGATCCTTCGACAACGTTGATTTGAGTAATGCAGCAGTTTCAATGAACTGTTGATGTACTCTGCATATAGCTGTGGGAAAGTAATACTGTTCTTTTATTATAGTTTTCTAGGATCTGTGTCGGTAATTCTAAAAATGAACATCTTGCTTGAGAACCGTAGAAAACAACGGCGGACACATCATGTTTATTTTTAGCTACGTGAAAAATATTTTCTATACGCACAAAAGATTCGTCTGGCCAGCCAATCAGAACGCAACATCGGGCACGACAAAGGCGGACATCTGACTTCGAGGTACATGTATGTTGTGAAGGTTCTAGAACGGACGAGAATATTGTATCGCTATCAAGCTTTTTACCTCAGCCTCTCCGCCAATGCTGTTGCTTGGTTACGCCACGGAGTCAGACAAAAGTTGTCTTGTGTGTGTCACGTAACGTCAGTCACATAACCGCCAGATGAGTATGTTCAACGTGGTTCTCGAAGGTTCTGGGGCCTGTGTAAGGGTAGATAAGCAGGGCAACACGAGAGAGAGAGAGAGAGAGAGAGAGAGAGAGAGAGAGAGAGAGAGAGAGTGCACACGACAAAGTTAAGGTGAGAGCTTAACAAGGAAATAAGCAAGTGCGATCGAGTCCTCTGTGGCATTGTGCGTAGAGTGAAGTTGCTACGGAAATACCGTTTACTGATTGTCAACGCTGTGTATCGCCCAGCGTGTGAATAAAGTTTTGTTGAAATGGACTACCGGAGTTTGTGAACGTCGACTTTCCAGCGCAAGCTAGGTGAACCCCCGTTTAACACGACATTGCAGAGACACAAGCATAACATATGCATCGACGTCGATGTCACACTTTGGACGCTTGTCGCAAGTCACAAAATTGCTTGCGACGAGTCATAAAATCGCTTGCGACGAGTCATAAAATCGCTTGCGACAAGTCATAAAATCGCTTGCGGCAAGTCAAAACATCGGCGAAGTAGACGAAAGCAACGTCTGATTAGAACGGACCTTACAGACACAGCCTTGGGATATTTTTAACTCTCACATCTCCAGCCTGGTGAGTGCCGTGCCACTGTGCACAGACTGTCTCTGCACTGAATTAGTGCATGGTGCTTTGCATGTGGTCAAAAATATTGCACCATCATTACGTTTCTTCATAAAAGAGTTTCCTAAATTCATTCAGACCGCCCAAAAACCATTCATGAAAAGTGCCGATTCGAAACAGGTGCTCGGATTTTTGGTAAATTATCCTGTTCTGGAGCCTTGCGCTAACTTACAAACTCACAGATTTTTCCTTTTTCATACATAGTAGAGGAAATTGAGGCCCATGACAGAGAGAAGTTGGACATGTTATGTTTTCATTAACAGCTGCTTATGATGCATGGAGATCGTCGAGGATAAGTGAGGGCAGTGGTGGTGCACTGTAGTACGATTAACCCTTGCATGCGGCCATGAGTCAGCATCGGGTTGGATTGCTCCCCAGGGAGTGGAGTTGGTGCTGATACTTGACTATGCGTGTCCCATCTGTCAGGCTCTCTTTTTGTAGTCATGTGCCTGTAAAGGATTGATCAAGCGGCCCCCTGATCAGGGGGTAAAGTGCAAAGCGGTTTGAGACCCAGACTTGGTTGATAAGTCGCTATATAAACCACATATTTACCTTTTACCTTTTTACGGAATAGTCCAGCATCGTACACCGCTGTGGGGCGGTTGCAAAGTCAGTCACACTGCACCTCTCTATGTGTGATGTGGGTAGTTCATTAATGGAGTCACGTATCCTATAGAGGTTAAAATATCGCTAAGCCACTTCCTTCCCTCTATCCATCCATCAAATGCACATTGCCTTAAAATGAAATGACTGTACATGTGACCAAACGCAACGTGTTGAAGGACTTCGGTATGGAACATAAACACACACACGCGCATACACATACACATACACATACACACACGCATTCACACACGCACTTACACACACATACGTATATACGTGCACACGTTCACAAGCACACATAGACACATATACACACGCACGCACGCACACACACACACACACACACACACACACACACACACACACACACACTCACACTGCCACGAAAACCCCATCCACCGTCAACAGATACCTAAAACTATTCTGCTGCGTTCGTCTCCATTACTGCTGAAAAATGGCAAAATCCAAAGCCGGTGATACATTCGATTACATGCGGACGATGAACACAAACCGTGTCAGTCCACTCGATGTAGTTCTAAAACCCATAGTTTACCCTCTGTTTGTCATCGAGTTCAGGACTACTGTTTTGGTGTCACCTCGATTTAGCAGAAAAATGGCGTCAGCATACATGCGCGCCGAAGTCGCAAAAACCTGCACTTCCTGTGTTTGGCAGGCCAGCTTGGTTACGGTTTCCTGTGTCCAACATGAACACGCACAAAACTCAAAGACAGACGCATGCTAGCCAGTGGGCGATTTCTTACAAAAGTCGGCCGTCTGTCTCCATGTAGTTTTAGATCAGAGGACAAACGTCAAGAGTGCAGTCCCTTTTAGAGCTTTTTGAGCGGATGACAGTACACCTTTGACCGGTACAGCCGGGCACATCGTTCTTGAGATCTACTTTCCAGGTCCATCTTATCAGTTGCTGATGTTCAGCCATCAACGATTTTTGGAAAGGTTGCCTGAAGAAATAGGAATTGATTTCATTTCAGCCATCAACGATTTGTGGAAAGGTTGTCTGAAAAAGAGGAATAATTTCATTTCAACTATCAACTTGACGGTCGTTGCAAAGCACTGCCTCCAGGGAGAGAAATTATTTTTCAGCCCTGGCAACCATTCTCTTCATGAATGCACTCTTACTAGAGTTTGCCTGCGCCTCCAGGTCTGTGAAGAGAAAGATTTGGTTCCATTTGTGTTCCGACTTTTCCACGTGCCTTGGTTTTAGACTAATGTGTTTGTTATCCTTGGATCATTGTGCTTTCTGATCAATGCTCATATGACACCTGATAGCATGCAAGACTCAAACTGTTTCAGAGAAAGCAAAACATGGCGGGACAAGGCAAAGCAGGGCAGGGCAGGGCACTCGCCATGGCAAGGCAAGGCAAGGCAAAGCAAGGCAAAGCAAGGCAAAGCAAGGCAAAGCAAGACAAGGCAAGGCAAGGCAAGGCAAGGCAAGGCAAGGCAAGGCAAGACAAGGCAAGGCAAGGCAGGGCGAGGCAAGGCAAGGCAAGGCAAGGCATGGCAAGGTAAGGCGAGGCGAGGCGAGGCAAGGCAAGGCGAGGCAAGGCGAGGCGAGACGAGACAAGGCAAGATAAGGCAAGGCAAGGTAGGGCAAGGTAAGGTAAGGCAAGGCAAGGCAAGGCAAGGCCAGGGCGGGCTAAGCCAAGTCAGGCCAAAGAAGTGAGTCAGGACTAGACGTATTGGGACAGCACAAGTCAACATGGAACAAGACGAACTAAAATTGGGACAAGACATATTGGGTCAGCACAATTCCGAATGGGACAAGACGAACTAAACATGGGACAAGACATATCGGGACAGCACAAGGCAGAATGGAACAAGACAAACTAAACATGGGACAAGACGTATTGGGACAGCACAAGTCCGGATGGAACAAGACAAACTAAACATGGGACAAGACGTATTGGGACAGCACAAGTCCGGATGGAACAAGACAAACTAAAAATGGGACAAGACAAATTGGGACAGCACAAGTCCAAATGGAACAAGAAAAACTTAAAATGGGACAGGACATATTGGGACAGCACAAGGCAGAATGGAACAAGACAAACTAAACATGGGACAATACGTATTGGGACAGCACAAGTCCAAATGGAACAAGACAAACTAAACATGGGACAAAACGTATTGGGACAGCACAAGTCCAAATGCAACAAGACAAAATAAGCATGGGACAAGACATATTGGGACAGAACAAGGCAGAGTGGAACAAGACAAACTAAAAATGGGATAAGACATATTGGGACAGCACAAGTCCAAATGGAACAAGAAAAACTTAAAATGGGACAGGACATATTGGGACAGCACAAGGCAGAATGGAACAAGAACTAAAAATGGGACAATATATATTGGGACAGCACAAGTCCAAATAGAACAAGACAAACTAAACATGGGTCAATACGTATTGGGACAGCACAAGTCCGGATGGAACAAGACAAACTAAACATGGGTCAATACGTATTGGGACAGCACAAGTCCAAATGGAACAAGACAAACTAAACATGGGACAAGACATATCGGGACAGCACAAGGCAGAGTGGAACAAGACAAACTAAACATGGGTCAATACGTATTGGGACAGCACAAGTCCAAATGGAACAAGACAAACTAAACATGGGACAAGACATATCGGGATAGCACAAGTCAAAATGGAACAAGACAACACTAAACATGGGACAAGACATATTGGGACAGCACAAGTCCAAATGGAACAAGACACCACTAAACATAGGACACATATATTGGGACAGCACATGTCAAATTGGAACAAGACAAACTAAACATGGGAAAGACAAGACAGACCGGTGGAGACTAACTGCAACTTAACAGTGCCGCAGATTCACGTTTATTTTTCTCTTCTGTCACATACACACATTATGTAGTTAGTTGTCAAGAACAGTAGCATATTTCCAAATGCATGAGTATCTGCAGTAACTCCGTCTCCAGCCCATGAAACCGACTCAACAAAGCCATGGAAAGGGACATCGGCGTGACAGCATTGTTGGCTGAGCTGATGCACAGTCCCTGAACTCTCGATGCTTTCTGCAAGTCATTCTGTAAACCCAAGTATTGATACTTTTGCCGGTAGGCGAAATCTCTAGTTTACTAGAATGCCTGCAAGTAAGAAAACAGAAGAAACAAAAGTCATCCGGGTTGCAATACACGCTGTGTTAGAAATGCTATAGTCGCAAAGCGATTCCTACCGACGGGTTTTTTCTCGTGCGTACTATGCTGAAAGTACGATATTTCCAGAGAGACGCTGTCGATGTGTTGATGAAAATTAAATAAAACTGGATAAATTAAGTTTCTTGACCACGGTCTGATCACGGAAAAAATTTCCTTGTACAAATACATCTCAGACTCAAGGGACTATGTGGCCGAGTGGTTAGCGCGCTGGACCTACAGCCGCTTGTAGCCAGTGGGTACGGCGTTCGAAGCTGCGCGGTTCCCAGAGTTGCATCCTTGTGCAAGATGCTTAACTCTCATTGCTTCTCCCCACCCAGGAGTAAAACCGGGTACCTGTGAGGGCAATGTTGGCAAAATGTAGTGCGATTAACCCTTGTATGCGGCCAAGCGCCAGCATCGGGTTGGAATACTCCCCAGGGAGCGGAGTTGGTGCTGGTACCTGACTGTGTGCGTCTTAAATGTCTGTCACTATGTTTGTTGTGAGGAACCAGTGAGGATTGATCAAGATGCCCAGTGCAAAGCGGTTTGAGACCCAGACAAAGGGTGTAAGTCGCTATTTTAAATAATCCCGCTCCTTTACCTTTTTATACTATGCTCATTTTTATCATCATCATCATCATCATCGTCATCATCATCATCATCATCATCATCATCATCATCATCATCATCATCATCATCATCATCATCATCATCATCATCATCACCACCACCGTCACCAGCAGCAGCAATCATCAATCATCATATATCATCATCATCATCATCATCATCATCATCATCATCATCATCATCATCATCATCATCATCATCATCATCATCATCATCATCAGTCATCATCATCATCATAATCATCATCATCATCATCATCATCATCATCATCATCATCATCATCATCATCCTCAGCATCATCAGCATCAGCATCATCATATCATCATCTTCATCGTTATCGTCGTCGTCGTCTTCGTCGTCGTCGGGAGCAGCAGGAGGAGCAGCTGCAGCGTCGTCGTCATCATCGTCGTCATCGTCACTAATGACTCGGGTTCGCAGAATGCCCAGACCCATGCCAGACGGCCAGAAAATCTCTCTACGCTCAATGTGGGTAAGCTGGACTGAGCACGAGGAGACTACACCGTCAAGAGTGCTGTTGACCAGACCCAGAAAATTCTATCCTGGCGGGAAAAACACCGTCTCCAGACTGTCAAGTCTGGAGGCTCACGTCCTCTCTTCGTGGACTGCGTCAGTTGTCTTTGGCTACTTCCACGACTGACCAGCCAGAGCGTTTGCGGAAAGCGCAGCCATGACAATTTTTTGTTTGAACCCACTCACTGTTGAGGCCCTGTAATTACTGGGTCCCCCTTTCGGAAAGTGCAGAACAACCACAGGAGTTTTAACTCCCTTTCTGTAGCGAGGTTCAGCGCAGAGACCAAAAACACAGAGGTTATCAGCCTTGATTAATCAAACGGCGCTTGCATGTGTCAACTGTTGGCGTCACTTCCGTTTGAACAGGGGAAGCAACACCATTTGATTAACATTTTCAGACAAGGTTCTTTGTTGGCGAGAAATAAACTGAAAAATGTTTCTCGTCGGAAATATTTATATAAAAAGGTCGTTGATTTTCGTCCAGTTTTTGACAAGGAGGCGAAGTGTCATTGAAAGAAATGACTGAAAGAGTGGGGAGGAAGAGAAGTAACGAAACGGGAGTGCCTTGACGTGAAATACCATTGTAATACACGAACAGAGCTTAGAGAGGCTGATTCAGCCCTCGCTCTATCGGTTTTGGTCAGAAACAGTCTTCCACCCAATCAAAATCAACAGCACTCTCTCTCTCTGTCACAATCTCACTTGAGAAAAACATTTTCACTCCGCCTCAAATTATGAAAAAGAAGAGGAAGGAGGAGGAATATAAAGAGGAGGAGGAGGAAGAGGAGGAGGAGGAGGAGGAGGAGGAGGAGGAGGAGGAGAAGAGAGGAGGGAGAGGAGGAGGAGGAGGAGGAGGAGGAGGAGAGGAGGAGGAGGAGGAGGAGGAGGAGGAGGAAGAAGAAGAAGAAGAAGAAGAAGAAGAAGAAGAAGAAGAAGAAGAAGAAGAAGAAGGAGAAGAAGAAGAAGAAGAAGAAGAAGAAGAAGAAGAAGAAGAAGATAGGACGAGGAGGAGAAGGAGGAGGAGGAGGAGGAGGAGGAGGAGGAGGAGGAGGAGGAGGAGGAGGAGGAGGAGGAGGAGCAGGAGCAGGAGGAGGAGGAGCAGGAGCAGGAGCAGGAGGAGGAGGAGGAGGAGGAGGAGGGGGAGGAGGAGGAGGATGATCATGATGACGATGATGATGATAAAGAAGAAGAAGAAGAAGAAGAAGAAGAAGAAGAAGAAGAAGAAGAAGAAGAAGAAGAAGAAGAAGAAGAAGAAGAAGAAGATTATGGTAAAAATGATAAGAATACTAATGATACTAATGATGATAATGATAATGTTGTTGTTGATGTTGTTGATGATGATGTTGTTGTTGATGATGATGATGATGATGATGATGATGATGATGATGATGATGATGATGATGATGATGATGATGATGATGATGATGATAATGATAACAATACTAATGATACTAATAATGATAATGATAATGTTGTTGTTGATGATGAGCGGAAAAATAACGACGTGATTGTGGAGGAACATGCTGGGTTTCGGGAGGTTACTGCACAGTGGATAACGTATTTGTTCTTCTTTCGATTATTCAGCGTAATTTAGGGAGATAGAGGAAAGTGTATGTCGCTTTCGTTGATTAAAAAAAGGCGTTTGATACTGTCAATCGTGCTGCACTTTGGGACATGCTGTATTTGTACGGGATACGAGGGAGGATGTTGAAAATGCTTCAGGCAATATATTCGCAGGTGATATGTAGGGTTAGATGTAATGGCTCCTACTCGGATCCTTTTGAATGTACTTCGGGGTTGAAACAGGGCTGCAAAATGTCTCCGATAATTTTTCTCTCTTAGTGAATTATGTAGCTAAAATGGTGATTGAGAATGGAAAACATGGCATCCAGATAAGACCGGATAACATTGTTTACTTGTTAATGTATGCCGATGATATTGCACTCATTTCCGACACTGTTGTGGGTCTGCAGAATCAACTAAATTACCTGAAAAGAGGTGCTGACGCTATTGGACTCTCTATAAATCGAGAGAAGACTAAAGTAATGGTGTTTAGAAATGGTGGCTATGTAGCGGAACATGAAAGATGGTTCTTGGGTGATGACATGCTGGAAGTGGTTCCGGAATATAAGTACCTGGGATCCTTGTTCACCA
>JAWQFJ010020283.1:0-5000 GCA_034096865.1 Theodoxus fluviatilis | reverse complement strand
ATGACCCGATCTTCTGTGGCTCAATTCCCTGAGAGCCTGAAGCTCACTTAAGAAATAACATTTGTTTTAAAAAAATTAATTCCGTGGTTACCAAAGAAAATCAGTTATTTAAATATTAGTGTCCTCAATGTGTTTACTGCGTGTAACTTGATGTTTCTTTTTATATAACAGAATACTTTTTTTAATTAAAAAAGGGGGTGCCTAATGCCCTGCTTTCCCCTACGTGTTAAAAGCAACAATTTATACATATTTAAGGAACCTGAAACCTACAAAAGGATATTCGTATAAAGTAACGCTCTGATATTTGAATCGAGAATAAATCTCAAAATAGCTGAAGTGGCACACAGACACACACACACACACACACACACACACACACACACACACACACACACACACACACACACACACACACACACAACACACAACACACACACACACACTCACACACACACACACACACACACACACACACACAACACACACACACACACACACACACACACACACACACACACACACACACACACACACACACACACACACACACACACGCACGCACAGTTGCAAATCCTTCAGTGTGTCGATCTGACCGACTAAGTTGGTGGAGGGCTGATCGATCACTTATTGTCATTGAAAGATCTCGCTGGACGGAGTATCTACAGTGATCAGAGTGGACAAAACATGGGGCTATTCTGTACCCGGCTGTCGCCTTCCCGCTGCCCATGCAAATTTTGAACTCCGTCTCTCAGGAAAGGAAATGTGCACGGAGTTTTGCGCTGCTGCCAAGAGCGCACCAAACTCTCGGCGAAGCTCGTGATAACACACCGTCAACAGTTGCCTCCCCTGCTAGAGTGCGGATACTGCGGGCACCGGATGAAAACAGCATAATATACGACGCATGGGACGTAATTTTTCTCATGAGAAGGAGTTTTAACGTCGCGGGCCAGTCTGTTGAATGGAGGACTGCCAGATTTCCACGGTACTCGCGTTAAACAGTTGCAGAACACGGTCGAAAATATTTCTAGGCAAAGACCTATGTCGTTTTCAGTGGTTGATATGCAGTGATAACAGCTGTTGGCATTGTGTACCCTACCTCCTGTGACCTTGACCCTGTTCCCACATCCCTCTTAGTTGAGTGCATTGATGAGATCCTACCTGTCCTGACACAGATGATCAATGATTGCTTCCGGACTGGCACCTTCCCTAGTGTTTTCAAGCAGGCTATAGTTAAGCCACTCTTGAAGAAGCAGGACCTGGATCCAAACAAACTTAGTAATTATAGACCAGTCTCCAATCTTTCTTTTCTGTCAAAATTGTTAGAGAAGTTAGCTTTGCAGCAGCTGCTGGAGCACGTGTCCCAGTATGACCTTTTGGCCGTTTTCAATCCGCGTACCGTGCTCATCATTCCACCGAAACAGCTCTGCTCCGTGTTCTAAACGATCTTCTCGTTGCTTCTGATAATTCCAAAGTTTCTCTTCTTACTCTGTTGGACTTGAGTGCCGCGTTCGACACAATAGACCATGGAATTCTTCTCACCCGTCTTAGAAACGTTTTTGGCATTGGGAACTTAGCACTCTCCTTCCTGCATTCATATCTCTCAGAACGTAGACAGACTGTTTCGATCTCGGGTTTTGCTTCTGATCCTACACCTCTCAAGTACGGAGTCCCTCAGGGCTCTGTTCTGGGTCCTCTGCTGTTTCTACTGTACACCCAACCACTCTCCAATGTAATTGACAGTCATTCAGTCTCTCACAGTGAATTTGCTGATGATACCCAGCTCTACAACTCCTCCCATCCCAGTCAAATCCACTCTCTTCTTTCTACCAGCGAACACTGTATCTCTGACGTGAAACGGTGGATGACCGGAACAAGCTCCAACTCAATGACTCAAAAACTGAAGCACTCCTGGTGGGCGGCGGAGGCAAATCGGATCAGGCCCTCAAACTAACCATTGGTCACAGTGACATCGTCTTCTCTCAGTCTGTTAGAAATTTAGGCGTCATGTTTGACGATGATCTGTCAATGAGATCTCATGTCAACAAAGTCTGTCAGTTAGCATATTACGAGCTAAGGAAAATTAGTACCATTCGTCATTATCTTTCTCAGCAGGCCACCAAAACGCTCATCACATCACTTGTCCTGTCTCGTCTCGACTATGGAAACTCTCTTCTCGCTGGCATCCCTGACACTCTGCTTAACAAACTCCAGAAAGTTCAGAATTGTGCTGCTAGGCTAGTTTTTCGATGTCCCAAGCGTACCCATGTCTCATCACTCCTACATACACTTCACTGGCTCCCCATCTCTCAGAGGATAGATTATAAACTTGCTACTTTGTGCTTCAAGGCCATCGACAACACCGCACCACACGCTCTTACAGAAATTCTTGCAGTCTACACGCCCTCCAGATCTCTACGCTCAGCTGCTGACTCTAGAATGCTCAAGGTCCCCCGCCGTAATAAGAAAACTCAAGGACAGCGTGCCTTCTCCTATATCGGACCTGTAACCTGGAATAGTCTCCCTCTCTCAGTCCGTCATTCTGACACTCTGCCCCAGTTCAAAAGTGCTCTAAAGACCCACCTCTTCCGATCCGCCTTTCCCGCTGAGCTGCTTCGCCTTACTTGACCTGGCCGGCAAGTGCTGTGTATATTGTATAGTTTGTTCTATTTGTTCTATTGGATCTTAGTTTTTGTTTTTTGTTTATGTGTGTTGTGTGTGAGTTTTTTGTGGGAATGTGGTGTTGAGTGGTTGTATGAGTGTTGATTCTTTGGATTGTAAACGCCATGAGCTTGCCTGTCAAGGGAAGGTATGTGCTTATGAATAAACTATCATTATTATATACGTATCAGAATTTCTGCAGATGATGCATATGTCACCAAAAGGTAAGAGAGACAATCATTGAACTTACACACCGACACACAGACAGACACACAGACACACAGACAGACACACAGACAGACACACAGACACACAAACACACGAACAGACAGACACACCGACACACAGACAGACACACAAACATACTGACATACATACAAACACACAGATAGACACATATATGGACACACAAACATACAGACAGACATACAAACACACAGATAGACACATATATGGACACAAAAACAGACCCAGACAGTCGGAGACAGACGGAAGTCGGAGACAAAGACAGAGAGAAATTTGTCTATTGAACGGTGTGGGTGAAACATAGATGGTGCAACATTTCAAAGATTTATTTTCTTCTATAGTGCTTCCCTTTCCTAAAATTGAAATACTTTCAGATAAAATCATCCTAGCTTCAAAAGACCGTCTCATTGAAAGACAAGGATGACGTTTCCTCTCTCTCACCCCTACTCTTCCACATTGTCAGCTGCTCTCCACCACCACCCCCTCTCCCCTTCCCTCCCCCCTCCCCTCCCTCCCCTCTCCCCAACTTCACTAGCTCTGCTCTACTCAGCACCTCCCCACCCACCCCTTCTCTCATACGATACCTCGTCCTATAGCCGCCCCTAACATCCCCCTTCACCCCCCTGCATCCTCTTCCTCGCTCTACACTTTGCATCCCCCTTCATTTCGTTCTCGATAATGGAGAGAGAGAGAGATTGATTGATTGATTGTTTATTTGCGGCCAACGACCCGTCATGTAGGTATATGCATATATATATACAAATTAAAAACATTAGCGAATCAGTTGGCATAGTAAAATGTTTTCTCCTGATAAGAAAGTGACATATCAAAACTCTTCAATATGTGATTACATTTAAATAAAATGAAATATATGTACACCGAGGTCAAATTGTTCACGTATTAAATTTTAGTCTAATGCTCATACTGAGAGTCTGATAGGAACTGACGAGGGAAAAGAAGAGAGAGAGAGAGAACTGGAACTCTTTATCAAGCCCGCTGCTCGCTACACGTTACAAGAAAAGCAAAGTGTCATGGACACTTAGAGGTTTACGTGAGGTAACGAGGTTATGTTGGAGAGCTTCTGGTCTCTGAGAATTAAGGCGTAGTAAATATACATAGCTACGTCTCTTGTTTTTCTAGGGTCTTCTCCCTGTAGTAAATGTATACAGCTAGTGTATGTATTTCTCTTAAGATATCTCTCAAGATATTTCTTTCGAAGTTCGTTATAGACAGGGCAATGTAGGATAAAGTGATCTTCATTCTCAGTGGCTGTACAAAATGCACACTTAACATTTAAGAGGTGTCGATTTACAAACGGCTGGTTTGTCTGCAGATTGTTGATTCCAAAGCGAAATCTAACAAATGCATCCCGAAACTTTTTTAATAGTAAGAGTAAACAGGTACTCTTCTAGACCAAATTGACCTTTGAGTAATGAGTACCAGTGGTACCTAGAACTCGTTGCACATTTATCATGCCATGTTTGGTGCCAGCAGTCTTTAAGTCTTTGCTTAAATTGATTCAAAAAAGCAGTTTTGTTGCCAACACCTTCATTTAGCCATACGTAAGAAAAACCTGACCGGCACAGGCAGTTTTTAATGTGTTCTACCCAGTTAGCATTTTTTGGAATATTAGCATTCTTTAACATGAGGTATGCTTGTTTTGGTAGTCTTATTATTGGCATAGTGGATAGCCTGAGCCAGTATTTGACCGCCTTGGTGATATACGAAATAGACAAAGGGTATCTGCCAAGATCCCCGTATACCATTTGGTTTGGTGTCCGGGTGTCTAATCCAAGGATCCTCTTGCAGGCAAATGTATGGACTTTTCCTATATTTCCTGCATTATGCAGGCCCCATATCTCAGACCCATAGAGCATTGTCGATTGCACCTGCGCGTCAAATAGCTTGAAAAACACTTTCGGATCAAGTGTGTGCAGGTTCCACATTGCCTTCAAGGTCTGAACAACTTTTTGCTAACCTTTTGACGCCAGAACATCAGTACAAACGTTCTTGGATATCCCTGGTGAGAAAGACTGATGCCAAGGTCTTTGTACCTGTTTGATATTTTTTCAAATTCTTTTTCTAGAGATTTGTCA
>JAWQFJ010020282.1:12500-36699 GCA_034096865.1 Theodoxus fluviatilis | reverse complement strand
GGGGCGGATCTGGGGGGGGTGCAATGGGTGCAATTGCACACACCCCCAGCGGGACAAAAAAAAAGAAGAAAAAAAAGAAGAAAAAAAGAAGAAAAAAAGAAGAAAAAAAAGAGATATGTTGATAATGTAATAATGTAAATGTAATTGCACCCCCCCCCCCCCCCCCCCCCCAAGCAAAAAGACAAAAAAATGAGAGAGAGACTCAGGGAAAGAGATGTTGATAAATATTGGAATGTAAATATTATTGCACCCCCCCCCCCTCCTCGGCTTAAAAAAAGAAGAAGAGAGAAGCTGATAAATATAGTAATGTAAATGTAATTGCACCCCCCCCCCCCCCCTCCCTCGGCAGAACAAAAAAGAGAAAGAGATGCTGATAAATATAGTAATGTAAATGTAATTCCACCCCCAGCCAAAAAACTAACTAAATAAATTAAAGAAATAAAATACATAAACAATGATAATACATAAATAAAAAATGGAAAGAGAAATATGTTGATAAATATAGTGATGTAATGAACGACTTTTTTGAAAATTATCTCCCTTGCCGCCGCTTGGCGGCGCGTCGGCTCTAAGGGGCTTGGTTGGTACACAGGACAAGTTCTTTCGCGTAGATTAGACCTGAGTGTTCGAGGTTTTTTAATTGTTTCCTTGCTGTCGCTTTCAAATCTGTTCACAGTACTAGGCTGGCTGGTTTACTTAGATGTGGTTTTTTTTAATGCGTGCTAGCTGATATTAGGTTTAGAGCTTGAATTTTCAATGATATTACGCTTACAACTCCAGTGTTCGAACCAATGAAAACCACGGAAAGAGATGGCCGTTTCGTTCCTTGCATCTCATTGGCCAGCTTGTCATGAGGTCAGCCTGATCACGCGCTGACCTCATGACAGTTGTAAGCGGAAAAAGCGAGTTGTAAGCGTAATATCATTGAAAATTCAAGCTTTAAACCTAATATCAGTTAGCACGCATTAAAAAAATCACATCTACGCTTACAACTCGCTTTTTCCGCTTACAACTGTCATGAGGTCAGCGCGTGATCAGGCTGACCTCATGACAAGCTGGCCAATGAGATGCAAGGAACGAAACGGCCATCTCTTTCCGTGGTTTTCATTGGTTCGAACACTGGAGTTGTAAGCGTAATATCATTGAAAATTCAAGCTCTAAACCTAATATCAGCTAGCACGCATTAAAAAAAATCACATCTAAGTAAACCAGCCAGCCTAGTACTGTGAACAGATTTGAAAGCGACAGCAAGAAAACAATTAAAAAACCTCGAACACTCAGGTCTAATCTACGCGAAAGAACTTGTCCTGTGTACCAACCAAGCCCCTTAGAGCCGACGCGCCGCCAAGCGGCGGCAAGGGAGATAATTTTCAAAAATGCACTAGTAAAATTAAATGTAATTGCCCCCCCCCCCCCCCCCCCCATATAAAGATTATTAAATTCGAGGTATGATCTTGTTGCAAAGACTTTTTCCTCATGTTGTTTTTGTGAATTGTGATTCTTTATTATTAACATCGAACTTATTTAGCACTGTACATTTTCGAGCATGTGCTTCCCAAGAGAGAGACAGTTGGTCCTATCTCCACCCCCCACCACATCAGTGGCAAAATGTATCGCCTGAAAATAGCACTTTACACGCTCAGATTGCACCAGATTGCACCATTTTGCTTCCTTTTAAAAAAAAAAATTCAGGGGGGGCATGCCCCCGGACCCCCCTAGCATGCTCGGCGCTTCGCGCCGTCGGTTCGGCGCTTCGCGCCTTCGCTGATAAGATACAAAACAAAACAAGAAGGGCAAAGCCCATACGACTCACATGCTTGACCTTGACCTTTATATGACCTTGACCTTCAGGTGACCTTCAAGGTCAAGGTCAAACAACTAAACCTACCAATGACATCATACACTAAGAAATGCTTTACACATTTTTCCTACCAAAATACATGTGACCTTGACCCAAGGTCAAGGTCATCCAAGGTCATGCAACACAAAGCTGTTAATTCAAGACATAGGAAGCACAATGGTGCTTATTGGCACTTTCTACCATGAGATATAGTCACTTTTAGTGGTTCACTACCCCATTTTGGTCACATTTGATAAGGGTCAAAGTGACCTTGACCTTGATGATATGTGAACAAATGTGTCTCATGATGAAAGTATAACATGTGCCCCACATAATTATTAAGTTTGAAACAGTTATCTTCCATAGTTCAGGGTCAAGGTCACTTCAAAATATGTATACAATCCAACTTTGAAGAGCTCCTGTGACCTTGACCTTGAAGCAAGGTCAACCAAACTGGTATCAAAAGATAGGGCTTGCTTTGACCTATATACCACTTGTAGCTAAGGTCGCCATTCTCAATAACGTGGGAGAAAATTGGGAAAATGTGAAAAATGACTGTTTTTGAGACCACATTTATGGCTCCTGTGACCTTGACCTTGAAGCAAGGTCAAGTCACTATGTATGTTTTTTGAGGCCTTGTCATCATACACCATCATGCCACATTTGGTGTTGATAGACTTAATAGTCTCCGAGAAAAATCCAACGTTTAAGTTTTTTACGGACGCCCGGACGGACGGACGCCCGGACGGACGCCCGGACGGACGGACGGACGGACGACACGGCTCAGTACATAGACTCACTTTTGCTTCGCATGTGAGTCAAAAATGCTGGTATGCTTATGCATACAAATCTTGTTATGTTTCCATGTTGATTAATGTTTGTACTTTACCCTGAATTGCTTTCAATGTGGTGATAAGGCATTTGAAGATGTGTAGAAAAGTTCAAAGGTTCTACGTCCATGTGAAGTTTATAAAAATTTGTCACATATACACCATAAATGGGCCCAAATCATAGCATTCTGCATTGTTTGCTACTTGAATTCCTTTATAAAGCTGCTGGAATATTAATTCGAGTTGGATTTTTTGACAATTGAAAGTTAAAGTAACTTCATATATTTGTTCGCTGTATTTTGGGAATTAGGGGGGTAGGGTACTAAACAGTCTACCAGGCTACAATTTGTTTGTATAATCACATGTTACTGTTGTTGCCATGTTTAACCCTCTGGACGCCATTAATTTTTCACAGGTTTTACTCCCTGCAGCCAGTTATTTTCTGGGCGTGTCCAAAAACCGATACCCCTCTTCTGTTTAAAAATATACAATTATTTTATTATTAGCTATAGAGGCAAACTTTTTGGAGGAAAGATGGAAAATTGAATGCTCTCTCTGATAGACCCACTGAAATGTATGTCCACGCAATTCAATATGATAAGAAAAAAAAACTAAGACAACACAAATAAAAAACGTGTCGAGTGCCACCGACTTACTCGAGAATAAATTCCCGCATCGCTTCCTTTCTTCGCCCTTACTTGACCAGCGTAGCGATTCGTTTCGTCGACCATCAAGTCAACGACTTTATTAGTTGAAATAGAGATGAAAAGCATTCGATTTAGATACCTCATCGAGCACATGTTGAGGAGAATCCATGCACGAATTCAGAGCGAATTTAGAAGTTACCGATCAAGGTAGACACGCTGTTGCGCGATTTTGATTGCACACGCTGGCCCAGAAATGGCTGAGCTCGATCCTGATGAAGAGCAAATCTTTGAAATATTGTTCGATTCTGACTCGGAAGAAGAATTGCATCGCTTCACAGAGGAAGATTTGGTCAAGTTTGCCACAGCAACCATGAGTGGTCATAGTCATACGCAGACGGAATCTTCGACTGGGCTGGTTCAACTTCGATTTCGTCAGCAGTCACTCAGTCACTGTCAGTCTGTGGCAAACTCGAAGAAATCTTCCTCTGTGAAGCCATGGAATTCTTCTTCCAAGTCAGAATCGAACAATATTTCAAAGATTTGCTCTTAATCAGGATCGAGCTCAGCCATTTCTGGGCCAGCGTGCGCAGTCGAAATTGCGCAGCAGCGTGTCTATCTCGATCGGTAACTTCTAAATTCGCTCTAAATCCGCGCACATGCAGTGAAAAAATATGGCGACTGTTATTATGAAAGCGAGGCTCTTCTGCGCAGTCTCCATGCATAGAGAGCTCTCACAATCCCAAGATTCATAGCAAACGGCGCCAGATTCAAACATGCCTATCCGTCTGTCGACTGTATCCGCCGACGGCTGTGAGGGGAGGTAACAACGTCGGCGGTTATGACCGCCGATGGTGCGCAGAGGGTTAATGTTTGTACTTAACTTTCAAAGGCTTTCAAGTTAGTAATTATGCATTTGAATATGTGTACAAGAAGTTAAAAGGTCCAGCGTCCATAAAATTGCACAGGCATGGACAACCGAATGGTCTCACAAGAAGAAAATGGCCATTTGAAAAACCTTTTATGAATTGTTTTTCCAGGGAAGATATAGTTTGTTTAGTTTTTGTTGTTAGAAGCTCATTTCTACAAGCTTTAGGCACCTTTTTGGCAGTTACAAAGATTGCGAGAGATTTCTTTGGATCAGGAGGGTTGGTGTCTTTGAACCAGGATTCTGTCAAAACTATCGCTTTCCATATAATTTTTGTTTTTGTTTTACAACAAAATAAACCTACTGTCTGCATTTCAATCTTTATTTGCTTTGGTTTTGACTTTTTTTCCCCCATGATGTGTGTGTGAAAAGGAAATAGGGGAAACCAGTATTGTGAAACCTGCCAGGGGCCAGATTTGACAAACTTTTTCTTTTGCTAAAAATGCTTTAAAAAATGTCAATAGCATGTTCCACAAGTGCTCTTAAGGCTGGAAAGATGCAACAGTACACAATTAGTAAATCACAGTTAATTTCTTCTTTACTTAATCTTACATCTTAAATAAAACTTTAGGATTGGCAGAAAAAATAGGGTTGCCTGGGTTACAATAACAATTTTTTTTTTCTTTGGCTTAAACAGTCTTTTATAGCAACTCATCACCTACCATGTGATAATGTCTGGGACTCCAATTTACCCTTTGCCCTGTGAAGCACTGAATACCTCAGGAGTAAAGCCCAAAACCTACAGTAATACTAATAGTGAAAGCACATTGGTTTTTAATGTGGCTAAGATGATGTACTGGGTAGGCTTACTCCCCAGACAAAGAAGATGCGTCTGTAAGTCTCAGTGTAGGTACCGGCAGCCGCAGCCAGTGGTGCTGGGAAAGGTGCCTGCAGGCTAAAAATTGCTGATTTACCCCATGACGTTTATATGAGGCTGTGCCAAAACGTGCTGGGGGGGTGCTTGGACATTTGTGACAAAATAAACCTTTTCAGATGATTATTTTTTGTGTTTGAAGTGATACTTTAGTCTTTGATGAACACATTTTTGTAATAAAAGAATGGTTTGTGCATTTGGGAAATGTGTACTGTTTGATAATATGCCATGATACGCTAATATTGAGAAAAGCCACATGTGCAGCAAAACTGACCACAGAAGCCATTAATATCATTTCATACAACTGGTGTTGATTTATTTCTAGTGAGCAGACCCAGCAGAAGCATTATCAGTCTTTAAAAGTACATTTGGAGCCAAATCTTGAATGCAGCGTCACGTAATATCGCAAGACGCTCAAAAATCATAAAAGTCAAAACTGATACTTTCTGCTGAGTAACCACAAGAAGTATAAACAATTAAATAAAATATAACACTTCAACAGAAACACTGACAGATGATAAACATATCCCTAAAAGTGTTTAAAGTTTGCTAAAACTAGTTAAACATGTTGCTGTACCGGTCACGTGTTACAAAATGTTGATGGACATGAAAATGTTCATAATATTTGAAATAACAACCAGAATGTTATACATTCACTAACTTTTCAGTTACAATCTAAAGATTGGGTTATTTCTGGAGTATGGAAACAGAAACAATAGCAAAACATGTTCAAAGCAAGTCATAACAGCATTCTACCTGTCACGTGTTACACTGTTGTCAGTGGACATGAAATCATTCAAAATGTCAAAAATGACAACTATAATATTAAATAAACCTTTTGGATACAGTCATATTTTGAAGATTAGGTAATTATGGAACATCAAAACCCACAAAAAAGTAACATCATGTTAAAAACAGGTCAAATCTGCGTTCTACCTGTCACGTGTTACATGGAGTCAGTGGACATGAAATCAATCAAAATGTCAAAAATAACTACAATATTCAAATAGACATTCAGAATACATTTTTAACCTAAAGACTAGGTACATATAAAACATTAAAATGCAATCAAAAGTAATATCATGTTCAAAACCAGGTCAAAATAGCGTTCTACCTGTCTTGCGTTACGCTCTATAGCTGGACAGGAAAAGATTCAATGCACTCAATTAGAATCTGATTATCAAACAGCAAATTATAAAAATTTTAATCTTAATGGTATGTGTTAGAAAACATGGCTTGTTTTCTTTTCAAAACATATCTTATCCTAAATAGCAACACAATGAAACAGGAAAAGGGTATACTTGACAAACATTGATACCATGTCAAAACAACAAACACAATATGGCACTATCATGAAATCTTAGCCTTCAAGGCAAAGTCATTTAAAGAAGTACAGCTGGCAGCAGTTTGTAGACCGCTTGGTGTCTATTTCAATGTTGACTTTTTTTGATTTGCACAGGAAAACCAGCATATCCTCCCAATATTCTTCTGGGCAGCTGTCCCAAAAGAAGAAGTCCTCGGCCTGACACATGAACCTCACATACACTTCGGATGTTTCACACCCCAACACCTGCAACACAAAACAACCAATAACTTTCTGTTTCTACTGGCACAAAACAACAGAAAATATTCAGATTTGAAAAGTAAAATCCAAGATTGTCAAGGTTCTCAATTCAATCAAAAATGTAATTGGTTGTACGTAAACTCCTTGCAAAATCATAATTAAAAAAATAATCTTCGATTCTTTTTTTTTCGTTGTTGTTGGGGGTGGGGGTGGGGGATAAAACAGTCCCATGAAAATATTCCTTCAGGACCCCTGCTAACCCAAATGCATTTTTTCAGCTTTGGCTACAATCGTTACAAGGGCATAAACGTCTCTTCCTAAATTGTTACACTGACATGAACGTGTCCTCCTGAATCGTAACACGGATATAAACAGAACCATGTCCGAGATCCGTGATTTCTCCACATTTGGTCACTAAAAACCTGCGGGACAAAAACTGGCCAGAGGATTGTATTTTTCTTCCATCATATTTGCCTCCCAAAAGTAGCAAGCAGTTATTATAAGCTAATTCAATTCGCAGAGAGAAGAATTATCTGTAAAACGTAACAACAGGTCACGCGTAACATCTTGCCCTGAGCAGACAGTAAAATATTTTCTTACCTTTTCGGATCGTCGTCTCCATAATTCACAATCGAATCCACAGACCGGAAATGCCGTAGAAGCAAAGCTAGTGGTTTCCACGCTTTCGTATCAAATGCTCGCGAACTTCTTTGTGAAAATTGCAAAAATAACGAAATTGGTCAAACGTAACATTCGGACATTAAACTTCATCGTTTTGTTTTGCTGCAAGATATAATAACTTCGCAGATTCTGACTCAAATGTAACACACTGCTTTTATTTCCTCGAATACGAAACTATCGTTTTCATCCAAAATGGATGCCATTCAAAGCACCAAGACCGACGAAATCGAATCTGTAAACATGTTGGTCTGCGGACATGAGCCCTTCGAAAAAAACGGCTATTTACTGAGCGATATTTTCGGTAAATTCTGGTTCTAATTACGATTGTTGCACATTCTACAACGAGTTGCATGCTTAGACTGTTTGAAATACGCAGATTAAAACCGATGCAGTGATGCAGATCATGAAAAATCGAAAGTTTCCAGAGGACACCAAAATGTCCAAAATGTTTTGGGGCCGTTTCCGGTGTATGTTTGAAACATTTTATTCTTTTATTTGACATTCACAACAGCAACAAGCTTAAAAACATTAAAAAAGCATTCATCAAACTTCCCTTTTCAAAGCACAATGCATGTAAACATGTTGGGGTAATCCAGTTAATTAGACTTGCTTTCCAAACACACATGGGGTCCGAAATGGCACCTTTTGGCACAGCCTCATATAATTAAATAGAAATTTTTCTCACCAAAACTATGTGCAAAATGAAGTGTCAACCTTCGTCTGTCATTCTATGTTGTTTTTTTATTTTGTCTGTGATCTGTGATACTTGTGCGAATGCACTAAAAGTACTAGATGAAACACAAAATACGCTTCGCGTCATCAGTCGGAATGGCGTCTTTCACCGAGCATATTTACAGTGTGTTAGAAACAATAACTTTCGCGCCGTCAAGAAACCCATTCCAAGTGTGCAAATTACTGAGTCGGCAAGACGTAGCTCCAGTTTATTCTCGTATTAATATTTTGTCCAAATAAAGCGATTAAGTTAAAGAAAATTCTATCTGAAAATATGTATAATTTTCAAGACCTCATATCTCTGGAACTACTCAACGGATTATATATAAAAAAGACGGAATTTAAAACTCATTTTATGCAGAATTTAACGATATACAAAACGTGTTGGACAAATGAATGCTCGCGCAGCGCGAGCCAATCAGAGACGAATACTCTCCGCGCACTGATACGCATCATGGCGGACTTTCAGTCTACGAGCGATTGTGGCAAATCGGAGTTGTTTGCAGCATCAAGTCTAGTCTTGATAAGTAGCCTAATTCGATGTCTAAACTCATTAAGTTACCAGTACTGAAAGTTATTAAAGCTATTTTTTTGCTATTCATGGCAAAGTTTACGCAGAATTAACAGCAAACGTTTGCCACGTGACCGGGTCAAAGTTGTGTGTTGTGTATATGTGCATTCGAAGTGTATCGTATTTTTCTTTCTGCTGATTTTTATCATCAAAATATTATGACAGGAATGTCTGTATATGTTATAAACAACATAAATAAGTGTTTTGTTGAATTTTTGCAGAGTGTTCGAAAACAACAAGGGCAAAGCCCATACGACTCACATGCTTGACCTTGACCTTTATATGACCTTGACCTTCAGGTGACCTTCAAGGTCAAGGTCAAACAACTAAACCTACCAATGACATCATACACAAAGAAATGCTTTACACATTTTCCCTACCAAAATACATGTGACCTTGACCCAAGGTCAAGGTCATCCAAGGTCATGCAACACAAAGCTGTTAATTCAAGACATAGGAAGCACAATGGTGCTTATTGGCACTTTCTACCATGAGATATAGTCACTTTTAGTGGTTGAACCACTACCCCATTTTGGTCACATTTCATAAGGGTCAAAGTGACCTTGACCTTGACGATATGTGAACAAATGTGTCTCATGATGAAAGTATAACATGTGCCCCACATAATTATTAAGTTTGAAACAGTTATCTTCCATAGTTCAGGGTCAAGGTCACTTCAAAATATGTATACAATCCAACTTTGAAGAGCTCCTGTGACCTTGACCTTGAAGCAAGGTCAACCAAACTGGTATCAAAAGATAGGGCTTGCTTTGACCTATATACCACTTGTAGCTAAGGTCGCCATTCTCAATAACGTGGGAGAAAATTGGGAAAATGTGAAAAATGACTGTTTTTGAGACCACATTTATGGCTCCTGTGACCTTGACCTTGAAGCAAGGTCAAGTCACTATGTATGTTTTTTGAGGCCTTGTCATCATACACCATCATGCCACATTTGGTGTTGATAGACTTGATAGTCTCCGAGAAAAATCCAACGTTTAAGTTTTTTACGCCCGGACGGACGCCCGGACGGACGAAACGGCTCAGTACATAGACTCACTTTTGCTTCGCATGTGAGTCAAAAATCGATGTCTATCATAGACCGAAGTGCGATCCCATATCGAATAGTGTGTTTGTTTATGTATACACACACGTGCCAATAACATCTGATTCTCATCTCCGAGGTACGCAGCCAAACTGCTGACATGTTAAAAAGATATTAATGACCTTTTATAGAAATGCAATGCTATTTTATTTTTCTGTTTTATTTCAGACTATGCACAATTCCAGCGCTCTCGCTCTCTCTGTCTCTCTCTCTGTCTCTCTCTCTCTCTCTCTCTCTGTCTGTCTGTCTGTCTGTCTGTCTGTCTCTCTCTCTCTCTCTCTCTCTCTCTCTCTCTCTCTCCCACTCACACACACACACACGCCCCACATGCACACACACACTACACTTGAAACGAAGGTCCAATTTCTATTTCAGCAAACTAGAGTTTCTTCTTGGACAGCTATGGAGCAAGAGCATTTCATCCAAAGGAAGAGTAGAAGAGGGACATTGTGTCATAAACATGCCAAATAAATGAAACACTTTCCAAATTAAACATCAACATGAAAAAAATCATCAATACAATAGGCACATATTTCAAGGTTTTCTTGGATGATTGGATGCATGAATAGGTGGGTGGGTGGATGGATGGATGGTTGGTTGGATGGATGGATGGATGGATAGTATGTTATGGCCTATCAGACTTCGTATGCTATATCTATTGTCCACAGAGCCGCAATGTTTTTTTTAATAAAAATAAATTTGCAAGATATTTTGCTAACCTATATTTTAAATATATGTTAATTTGCAAAGTTCAAACTATTACTGAGCCACATGCAATATTTCATGCTGGTAACTGATATAGTGTTTTAGATAGGAAGATTTTCAGTGAGCCATGCCCCAGCAGAATCACGCCTTATTTGTTACTAAAAATAGACTGGCTAAAAACTATTTGCACTTTTCTGGTAAATTTCAGTTCATTTGCAAAGGTAAAACTATAACAAAGCCAGACACCAAATTTTATGCAAGTATCTCATATGGTCAAAAGTACAGAGGTGAGCAGAGGGTCAATTTCAATACCCATCAGTGAAACTTTGCCTCACAAACTCAAACTTCAACACATGCTGATTTCAAACTTGCTGTGACTTATTCAGAATTGAACAATATTGCTAGCAAATAATTTTTTCTCACTAAAATTGATAGTTGTTGAGTTATTTGCATTTGTGTTAGGAATATTGAGTTTTGGGAAACAGAGAAAGTGTTACACATTCCAAAAGGCTCATTTTCAAGCTCTTTTTCACACACACAAAAAGTAAATCCTAATAATTATTTTCTGCCAAAGTTGTTTTTGGGAGACCTTCTTTTCAACAGACTTGCTGAGAAATAAAATTTGTAATCCAAAATAATAATTTTGATGTATAAAGTCTGTTCACAACATTTGTGTAAGACTAGCACCATCGTCTTCAAAGGTTAAAATTCCACACAAAGATTCTGTCTTACCCCATGCAATCAGTGTCACTACATGCTACAATGGTTGTATTTCATGGTTAAGTTTTTAAAAAATCAGAAAACTTTTGTTTTGACTTGATAAAACAACATTTTAACGACCGAGACAAAAATTGCGTTAACATTTTGCAACTTTATCTTCAAATAAATCAAACATGTTTTATCTTTTTTTTACATGAAGTGGATTTTCCTGCAATTGTGTGACTGCAAAATAATTGTGTGTTGCAAAAATCTAGATATTTGATATATTTTATGAAAAAAATGAAAACAAGTTCCGGGCCTTATTAGTTGTGTACAGACCAAAGTGCTCAATTTTGAGGGAAAACAGCTAAAATCAGATGGTGTGTGCATTATTATGTTATCAAGTTGTTGGTAAATAGGACTATTGATTATCCCTCCAGGTTTACTGGAGGTCCTACAGACTTTATTAGTCTGTCTGTGTGTGTGTCTGTGTGTCTGTCCCGTCTCCACGGCCTATATCTCAAAAACTACTGGACGGATTTCCTTGAGATTTTGCACACTGACTGGAAGTTAGGTCCCATTCAATATTATCAAATTTTCAGAATCGAGGTTTGAAAAGAAAGTGACTTTTTTACATTTTGGTGTTTCATTGAAAACGATTCAACAGACTCCATTTTGCAAAATTTGTGACGTGATCATTTGACGTCGTATAACGTGACGTCATTTGCGAGGAGATTTTTGAAGGAGGGTCAATAGAATAGAATAGAATAGAATTCTTCGGCTTGCTTAGGCGTCCAGGGCCTATCGCGGATTCTGGTAGTTCTCTGGCTGTATTTTTATTGTTCTTATGGATACTAGCTGGTCTTTTACCAGGCCTAGTATGTCCTCAGATGTCTTAGGCCGCGAGGCCTTTATCTGATCTTTTGATCAGTACTTATGGCTACTCTCACTTTTTACTACCCTAGTTCTAACGATCTTAAAAGATCGTGTCTATTCTCTATACTTTTCTTCCGGTGGCTTATGAGTGGCAGAGAGTGGTATACGTGGCAACAGCAGCGGGTGGCCAACATCATCACAGTACATGTAGTCTTTGAACATCGTGTCAATTCTTTTTTTGAAGCTGTTTAATGACGAACACTGAATTTGAGAACACTGGTAAAGGAGAAAGAATTATCCCTCCAGGTTTACTGGAGGTCCTACAGACTTTATTAGTCTGTCTGTGTGTGTGTGTGTGTGTGTCTGTCTGTCTGTCCCGTCTCCACGGCCTATATCTCAAAAACTACTGGACGGATTTCCTTGAGATTTTGCACACTGACTGGAAGTTAGGTCCCATTCAATATTATCAAATTTTCAGAATCGAGGTTTGAAAAGAAAGTGACTTTTTTACATTTTGGTGTTTTAATGAAAACGATTCAACAGACTCCATTTTGCAAACTCTGTGACGTTATCATTTGACGTCGAATAAAGTGACGTCATTTGCGAGGAGATTTTCGATCCTATATGCCAGAAGAATTTCGAAACACCTGGGGAGGAATGGCGAAATTCCAACATGTGCGACGTCATCAATAACGTGACGTCATTTGCGAGGACAGTTTATAGGAGAATTAATTTAGATAGATAGATATGTCCTCAGATGTCTTAGGCTGCGAGGCCTTTATCTGATCTTTTGATCAGTACTTATGGCTACTCTCACTCTCTCTCTGTCTCTCTCTCTCTCTCTGTCTCTCTCTCTCTCTCTCTCGATCTCTCTCCCACCCACCCTCTTACTCTCATTCTCTCTTCCCTTCCTCTCCTTTTCCCAGCTCCCCTCCCCCCCTCTTTCTCTCCCCCTCTCTCTCTCTCTCTCTCTCTCTCTCTCCCACCCACCCTCTTACTCTCATTCTCTCTTCCCTTCCTCTCCTTTTCCCAGCTTCCCTCCCCCCCCCCTCTCTCTCTCTCACTCTCTCTGTCTCTCTCTCTCTCTCTCTCTCTGTGTGTGTCTGTCTCTCTCTCTGTCTCTCTCTCTGTCTCTCTCTCTCCCTCTCTCCCACCCACCCTCTTACTCTCATTCTCTCTTCCCTTCCTCCCCTTTTCCATGCTTCCCCCCCCTCTCTCTCTCTCTCACTCTCTCTCTCTGTCTCTCTCTGTCTCTCTCTCTGTGTCTCTCTCTGTGTCTCTCTCTCTCTCTGTCTCTCTCTCTCTCTCTCTCTCTCCCTCTCTCTCTCTCACTCTCTCTCTCTCTCCCACCCACCATCTTACTCTCATTCTCTCTTCCCTTCCTCCCCTTTTCCCAGCTCCCCTCCCACCCTCTGTCTCTGTCTCTCTCTCTGTCTCTGTCTCTCTCTGTCTCTCTCTCTGTATCTCTCTCTCTCTCTCTCTCTCTCTCTCTCTCTCTCTCTTACCACATTTGAATATTTTGCCTCAAGGGCTGAATGTAAGTAAGAAAGGCAATACTGCCTAATTCACTACCCTTGTAAAATAAAGTTCGTTCGTTTGTTCTGTCTGTCCTGACTTAAGCGCAACAACTTGGTACTGGTAGTCTGTTGGCTTGGTCTAATGGCAGTGAATCGATAATAAACTTGGCAGAAATAGACCTTAAGTATCCTAAAATGTACAAGACCACTCAAATTTCATGAACTATCATCCATTTTTATACAATTTACAGTGCAAAATATGAAGCAAGGGAGTTTACAGAAAAGAACGTTATAATTCCTTTACAAACACGTAGTAACGTCAGTTGCCAAATGAATGGCTCAGATGGTAAAGCGCTGGACAATTGTAACGTTAGGTCATGCGTGAACGGATTCGAATCCGCGCTGAAACTTTTTTCGAACCCGACCTGTTTTTTGTGTTTTTGTGTGTGTTTCCCCCCCCCCCCCCCCCCTCTTTTCTCAAGAGATTGCGGGTTTGAACCCAATTTTTTGTGTGTGCCAAAACCTGGAGGTTCAGCGCCAGCGGTTTTTATTCAGCTTTGCTGTGGTCTTTTTGTCAGGACTGAAATCACACTCTGCATGTACTTTTAGTGAGGAAAACCATGGCAAGTGGAATTAAGAATGGTGTTAGTGTTGTGAACATCCAAAAACCACAAAAATCAACTTTAAAACTTGGTGGGGATAAAGAATTAAAACCTTCTGGTTAAGTTCTACATTGTTGAACACAGACACACTCTCAAGATTCCATTTAGGCACATTTTTAGAAAAACACACTCTGTTCACAACATTACGCACACATCTGTGTGTGTAATGTTGCAAACAAACTTATCTAGCTATATACAGAAGGCCAAACAATAATTAACCCATTTCCGCCGGATGCGACGTACGCGTTACATCTACCTTTACCGCCGGATGCGACGTACACGTCGCATCCTATAGTAGCTCTGTAAAACAGATTGAGGCAAGTCAATCTTGTCGGCCTATCAACACTGCAAGGAATTGTGGGATAGCTGCAAATGTCAGTGCGCGCTATGCGAAAATTTTGTCGCGATCGGTTATCTAGAACCAAAGTTATTGATGTTTAAATCTTGTGACATTTTGATTTTTGGAACGTTTTGTCAACATGGCTGACGAAGGATCTGATATGAGTGAGGGAAGTGACATTGAAGTGGATTTAGACCCAGAATCTTCCCAAGTTGGTGACGAACGTGACAGATTAGACATCGAAGTTCGAACAAAGTGGAGGGAGGTGAGTTTTCGGAAAAATAATCGGATGAAGATGTCAGTAAACCCAGAGCAGCAAGTTAGTGGCAGTACACAGGTTTCACCCAACGCTCTGAAGAAACTTTCAAGCGAACAGGGGCATGCCATATTAGACTCTTTTGGTGTAATTTTGCTTGGACTGGATATTTCATGATTCGTGATTCAAGATCTGTGTGGAATCCTACACCAGAATGTGGATTACTTTGCTTGATTTCTGCATGAAAATGCCAAGGTATGTATATGAATGAGATGTGTTTGCACAAGTTCTAAAGACAACAATTTCACTGACGTCAGGATGTTATATCCTCCAGTCCAGAAAATGAAGAATAATGTTTAGAAATCTCATAAAGGTTCAGAGATGATGCAAAAATGGTTAGTAGTTTTGCCCATGTTAATTATTTTGTCAACTGTGAAAGTTCAATGAAGATAACAATCATATGCTATGCTAGAAAGAGTTTTGTGTCATGTAACAAGATTTTATTTCTCTTTTTAATTATGATACTGTGTAAAGCATTGTTCTTATTTTGTGAAAGATGATGACATAATAACAAAGCACAATATCTTAGTAACAAATAAGTGGCTAATTGATATACATACATTGACCAAAAAATGAGAAAAATGCAAATGTGCAAGTAAAAACGGAGAATGGTAAAATGCTGATATCACAGCAAGTTTCATTTGATTTTGTGTGAAATACTTTGTAAATCATGGATGTTGCTGTAATTCACTCACATGATTGATAAATGGTTCACATTCTTTTACAGTTAAAACTGTTGCATTTTAATTCATAATTTCATTTACAACAGGTTGTAAAAGTGCAGAGAATTGTCATTTTCCTCTATTTTTTTATTTTTATTAAAATGGCAAAACAAAAGTATTTGTAAGAGAGGCTAATGCTTGAAATGACTAGAAAGCCAAAAATATAAGCTTTCTTACAGTGTTTGAATCATCAAAATATCTTGTACACAAGCAGAGAAAATAAATTTTGAAACCGGTCACTGGATTTGTTTTTTTTCTCCCCAAAATGCTCAGGAACCAGGGAGCTTTTTTTACAGATAACGTTAGGCGGAAATGGGTTAAACCAAACCACCATTTCATTCTACATGTATTATTACTATAAACATTCTTGTACAAGAATCAAACCAAAATTTTGTTTTTCTAGATCTTTCATGTAGTTCATAACAATACACCATCCAGTTCATAACATTACACCATTAAAGTACATTACAAGAGCAACAAATATTCAATGGCTATTTTAAGTTCTAATGAATACATCAATGTTGACAGAATATTCAGTTTTGTTAAATTGAATGTTTTGGTGATCAGGAACTGTTTCATCACACTTTTAACAAGAAGGGCAAAGCCCATACGACTCACATGCTTGACCTTGACCTTTACATGACCTTGACCTTCAGGTGACCTTCAAGGTCAAGGTCAAACAACTAAACCTACCAATGACATCATACACAAAGAAATGCTTTACACATTTTCCCTACCAAAATACATGTGACCTTGACCCAAGGTCAAGGTCATCCAAGGTCATGCAACACAAAGCTGTTAATTCAAGACATAGGAAGCACAATGGTGCTTATTGGCACTTTCTACCATGAGATATAGTCACTTTTAGTGGTTCACTACCCCATTTTGGTCACATTTCATAAGGGTCAAAGTGACCTTGACCTTGACGATATGTGAACAAATGTGTCTCATGATGAAAGTATAACATGTGCCCCACATAATTATTAAGTTTGAAACAGTTATCTTCCATAGTTCAGGGTCAAGGTCACTTCAAAATATGTATACAATCCAACTTTGAAGAGCTCCTGTGACCTTGACCTTGAAGCAAGGTCAACCAAACTGGTATCAAAAGATAGGGCTTGCTTTGACCTATATACCACTTGTAGCTAAGGTCGCCATTCTCAATAACGTGGGAGAAAATTGGGAAAATGTGAAAAATGACTGTTTTTGAGACCACATTTATGGCTCCTGTGACCTTGACCTTGAAGCAAGGTCAAGTCACTCTGTATGTTTTTTGAGGCCTTGTCATCATACACCATCATGCCACATTTGGTGTTGATAGACTTAATAGTCTCCGAGAAAAATCCAACGTTTAAGTTTTTTACGCCCGGACGGACGGACGGACGACACGGCTCAGTACATAGACTCACTTTTGCTTCGCATGTGAGTCAAAAATTGGTTTTGTGTTATGTTGTGAACAAAATGGTGTTATGTTATGAACAAACACGCACTCTTTTTTTTACTGCACGTAATAAGAGCATGGTGTGCATGGGAAGGAGTGCAAAATGTAGCCGTCTTCCTTATGCACCTTCTGAAACATTGTTCCTGATTCAGAATGTAAAATTTGTCACTTTAAAAAAAAAAAAAGTTTGTCATGGTGTAATGTTGTGAACAGACATTGATCAGAATTCAATTTTTGGGGTTTACAAAGAGTATATTCAATTATTTTTATTTTCTGATTTCACTTTTAAGTTTTCTGATGTCCATTGCTAAACTTGGACTGTGAGAATAAGTACATAATGGTCCAACAGATGTGCTTAAATGGAAAAAATGTAACCATTTAAAATGGTCGAAAGACTGAAGTATGTATCTAATGATATATACATTCCCAATGCAATTGCTTTTCTTTAAATATGTGTTTGTTACATTTAGAATACATCTAAAAACTGTTTAATACTAAAATTGACATATTTAATGCTTAAAGCATGACTTTCAACGAGGAATTGTGTTGTGGCGTTATTTTGTGAACAGACTCGTTATTATCTTTTCTATAGTCTTTGTTTACTAGTTTTCAGTTCAAATTTGTAATGTGTATGACAGTTTTGACTCATGTGGTGAGTTCTCAAGATGTAATAATAAAGATTTCCACTTTTTAAAGTCTATACAGTGTGTGTTTGAAATGTGTGATGGTGTTAATGTTGTGAACAGACTCAAAATCTTTTTTCAACAAGAAGGGCAAAGCCCATACGACTCACATGCTTGACCTTGACCTTTATATGACCTTGACCTTCAGGTGACCTTCAAGGTCAAGGTCAAACAACTAAACCTACCAATGACATCATACACAAAGAAATGCTTTACACATTTTTCCTACCAAAATACATGTGACCTTGAACCAAGGTCAAGGTCATCCAAGGTCATGCAACACAAAGCTGTTAATTCAAGACATAGGAAGCACAATGGTGCTTATTGGCACTTTCTACCATGAGATATGGTCACTTTTAGTGGTTCACTACCCCATTTTGGTCACATTTCATAAGGGTCAAAGTGACCTTGACCTTGATGATATGTGACCAAATGTGTCTCATGATGAAAGTATAACATGTTCGCCACATAATTATTAAGTTTGAAACAGTTATCTTCCATAGTTCAGGGTCAAGGTCACTTCAAAATAGGTATACAATCCCACTTTGAAGAGCTCCTGTGACCTTGACCTTGAAGCAAGGTCAACCAAACTGGTATCAAAAGATAGGGATTACTTTGCCCTATATACCACTTGTAGCTAAGGTCGCCATTCTCAATAACGTGGGAGAAAATTGGGAAAATGTGAAAAATGACTGTTTTTGAAACCACATTTATGGCTCCTGTGACCTTGACCTTGAAGCAAGGTCAAGTCACCATGTATGGTTTTAGAGGCCTTGTCATCATACACCATCATGCCACATTTGGTGTTGATAGACTTAATAGTCTCCGAGAAAAATCCAACGTTTAAGTTTTTTACGCCCGGACGGACGGACGCCCGGACAGACGGACGCCCGGACGGACGGACGGACGGACGACACGGCTCAGTACATAGACTCACTTTTGCTTCGCATGTGAGTCAAAAATGCAACCAAACAAAGCATCATCTTAAATTTATGTGTTGTGTAGTTGATTCTCATGAGAAATCCTACCATATTCATGCAAAACTGTTAAGTTTTCATAAAGTTTACTTTTAGGAACTCATGTAACAGCTCTCTGCTCACCTCCGTACTTTTGACCATATATAGTTTTTGAGATAATCAGCTTTTCAGTCAAGTACCCTCATAATTTCACTTTTTCCCATCACGCAAATCAGGGTTTTCCTCAAATTGATAACACAATATCTTAAACTGTAAGCTTTTTTGTACAGTGGAACCTGCGAATAGCGAACCTCTAAATAACACCACACCTCGCAATTGCACCAGGTCACGGCCGGCACGGATTGATTTCTTAAGAAAATTACCTCTAAATAGCACCAAACCTTGCGATTGCAATTAGCGATACCCCTCTTCTGGTCCCGACCACGATTTTTACCTGCAAATAACACCACTTTGGCTCAATAACAAGAAGGGCAAAGCCCATACGACTCACATGCTTGACCTTGACCTTTATATGACCTTGACCTTCAGGTGACCTTCAAGGTCAAGGTCAAACAACTAAACCTACCAATG
The DNA here is from genome assembly GCA_034096865.1 of Theodoxus fluviatilis. Classification (NCBI taxonomy): domain Eukaryota; kingdom Metazoa; phylum Mollusca; class Gastropoda; order Cycloneritida; family Neritidae; genus Theodoxus; species Theodoxus fluviatilis. The sequence continues at coordinate 17,422 of JAWQFJ010020282.1, read as the reverse complement.
ACATCATACACAAAGAAATGCTTTACACATTTTTCCTACCAAAATACATGTGACCTTGACCCAAGGTCAAGGTCATCCAAGGTCATGCAACACAAAGCTGTTAATTCAAGACATAGGAAGCACAATGGTGCTTATTGGCACTTTCTACCATGAGATATAGTCACTTTTAGTGGTTCACTACCCCATTTTGGTCACATTTCATAAGGGTCAAAGTGACCTTGACCTTGATGATATGTGACCAAATGTGTCTCATGATGAAAGTATAACATGTGCCCCACATAATTATTAAGTTTGAAACAGTTATCTTCCATAGTTCAGGGTCAAGGTCACTTCAAAATATGTATACAATCCAACTTTGAAGAGCTCCTGTGACCTTGACCTTGAAGCAAGGTCAACCAAACTGGTATCAAAAGATAGGGCTTGCTTTGACCTATATACCACTTGTAGCTAAGGTCGCCATTCTCAATAACGTGGGAGAAAATTGGGAAAATGTGAAAAATGACTGTTTTTGAGACCACATTTATGGCTCCTGTGACCTTGACCTTGAAGCAAGGTCAAGTCACTATGTATGTTTTTTGAGGCCTTGTCATCATACACCATCATGCCACATTTGGTGTTGATAGACTTAATAGTCTCCGAGAAAAATCCAACGTTTAAGTTTTTTACGGACGGACGCCCGCCCGGACGGACGCCCGCCCGGACGGACGGACGACACGGCTCAGTACATAGACTCACTTTTGCTTCGCATGTGAGTCAAAAATGACACGCGCAGAAGGCCTATCCTTGCCGAGATGCACTTTCACTTCATTGGCATACGCGCAGTACAGTAACCTGCTACACAGGGACCTCTATGTGTTCGGCTCGCGGTAGGCAAGCATGTGGTGTGTTTGAAAGCTCAGGATAACGCACAGCGTGGCGCCAGAAGCCTCGTAAACAGATTCAATCCACGAAGTGAACACAATCGCTCGCACAGTATCCTTACACACACAGATCTCGATCTCGGCTTAATGTGATCGACTGCGATGTTTTTGAAACATCAGGATAAAACATAGTGTGTTGTCCAAAGATTTACTACGAATCGCAAAACTTTACCACGTGACGTACACAGCTGCTGATTTGTGAATGGATTTTTGAATGACGGGACCGGTGTGTGAACGTATTTCAAGTGGCAAAATGACTACAGCAAAGAACAAGAAGGGCAAAGCCCATACGACTCACATGCTTGACCTTGACCTTTACATGACCTTGACCTTCAGGTGACCTTCAAGGTCAAGGCCAATCAACTACACCTAGCAATGACATCATACACTAAACTAAGGAATGCTTTACACATTTTTCCTACCAAAATACATGTGACCTTGACCCAAGGTCAAGGTCATCCAAGGTCATGCAACACAAAGCTGTTAATTCAAGACATAGGAAGCACAATAGTGCTTATTGGCACTTTCTACCATGAGATATGGTCACTTTTAGTGGTTCACTACCCCATTTTGGTCACATTTCATAAGGGTCAAAGTGACCTTGACCTTGATGATATGTGACCAAATGTGTCTCATGATGAAAGTATAACATGTTCGCCACATAATTATTAAGTTTGAAACAGTTATCTTCCATAGTTCAGGGTCAAGGTCACTTCAAAATAGGTATACAATCCCACTTTGAAGAGCTCCTGTGACCTTGACCTTGAAGCAAGGTCAACCAAACTGGTATCAAAAGATAGGGATTACTTTGCCCTATATACCACTTGTAGCTAAGGTCGCCATTCTCAATAACGTGGAAGAAAATTGGGAAAATGTGAAAAATGACTGTTTTTGAGACCACATTTATGGCTCCTGTGACCTTGACCTTGAAGCAAGGTCAAGTCACCATGTATGGTTTTAGAGGCCTTGTAATCATACACCATCATGCCACATTTGGTGTTGATAGACTTAATAGTCTCCGAGAAAAATCCAACGTTTAAGTTTTTTACGCCCGGACGGACGACGCCCGGACAGACGGACGCCCGGACGGACGGACGACACGGCTCAGTACATAGACTCACTTTTGCTTCGCATGTGAGTCAAAAATGCAACCAAACAAAGCATCATCTTAAATTTATGTGTTGTGTAGTTGATTCTCATGACAAATCCTACCATTTTCATGCAAAACTGTTAAGTTTTCATAAAAACCTTTGGCGCTGAACCTCCAGGTTTTGGCATTTTAAAAAAGATCGGGTTCGAACCCGCAACCTCTCGAGAAAAGAGGGGGAAAACACACACACACATAAAAACCCCCAAAAAACACAACCTCTCGAAAAAAGAGAAGAAAAAAAAAGTTTCAGCGCAGAATCAAACCTGGTCATGCATGACCAAGAGTCGAACGCTCTACCAGCTGAGCCATTAGAGAATTGCTATGACAGAGTGTTTGTAAAGCATGTAAATCCAATTCTAAGCTATCGGCCCAGGAACAATCAACCATATATTTTAAACATGATGGATAGGTTCAGGAAGCTCCTATTATGACATGTTTTGCTTTCCTTTGGCATGTCATAGACGCTGAATTAACACTCACACAGTCACACAGAGGAGGAAGTGTATTATAGATGTTCAACCCAGACATGTGCATTCGTACTCATTCAGTGATTCACGCACACACCGTGTGTGGTACTGCTACCGAGTACCGTCATTCTACAAGCAACGAGTCAATCCTGTTGACACGATTCATAACTGGTAGGTTTTTAGGCTAGATTCGCTTCGAAAAGTTGCAGAAAATCTGATGGTGGTAACAATCTGACGGTATAACAAGTTTTGACAAGGAAAAAACCAAGCAAGTAATCATTCTGACCGTTGTCAGCCATGTTCACCACGACAACGGCAGGATTCTAACGCATCATGAAGAAGGCTGAAATGGTCGGTGTCGGTGGTTGTTGTGACTCTTGACCGGTACTGTACTCCATGCACCTTAACGGTCCGTGTGATTCGGGTGTAATCTTAAGCTTAACGACGTTTATTGGCAGTATTACACCCGAATCACACATAGACCGCAGGGCGTGCCTTCGGATAACAACTCCTTCTACAGGTCCGCTCAGCCAAAATATGGACGATGTTCCCATATTATATTATGATAGTACATGGTATTGGGGATTGAAAACAACAAAGTTCCCTCTTCGATCGTATCTATTAAACAGTGAAAAATGACTTTTAAAAGTGCGAATTTGTATGATTCAAAACTATACAGGAGTTACTTCCCGTGACACATTTTCGTAGTTTTGGCCAATCAGAAATTAGGTCAGATTTACTGCGGAGATTTCACCATGGCAGCGTGTGCATGGGCCAATTGTAAACAGTGGCTACATCAAGCTTTTTAAACTTGAAAAATTCTATGAGGTAGGCTGTGTAGCATTTTAATAGTTCCTAGTGCTAGACTTGCATGCGTGGCGGCTATTATGCAGTCTAGGTGCAGCAGGTTGGGTTATACATAGTAGGGCTGTCTTTCCAGAAGTAGTCTAACGAACTAGCCTTGAAGTTGTCGACAGTGTTCGCAGATACGGCGTATTCACCCTTCTCAAAAAATCTCCTCGCAAATGATGTCATGTTATACTACGTCAAATGATGACGTCACAGATTTTGCAAAATGGAGTCTGTTGAATTGTTTTCATTGAAACACCAAAATGTAAAAAAGTCACTTTCTTTTCAAACCTCGATTCTGAAAATTTGATAATATTGAATGGGACCTAACTTCCAGTCAGTGTGCAAAATCTCAAGGAAATCCGTCCAGTAGTTTTTGAGATATAGGCCGTGGAGACGGGACAGACAGACAGACAGACAGACAGACTAATAAAGTCTGTAGGACCTCCAGTAAACCTGGAGGGATAAAGTTTACTTTTAGGAACTCATGTAACAGCTCTCTGCTCACCTCCGTACTTTTGACCATATATAGTTTTTGAGATAATCAGCTTTTCAGTCAAGTACCCTCATAATTTCACTTTTTCCCATCACGCAAATCAGGGTTTTCCTCAAATTGATAACACAATATCTTAAACTGTAAGCTTTTTTGTACAGTGGAACCTGCGAATAGCGAACCTCTAAATAACACCACACCTCGCAATTGCACCAGGTCACGGCCGGCACGGATTGATTTCTTAAGAAAATTACCTCTAAATAGCACCAAACCTTGCGCTTGCGATTCCTCTCTTCTGGTCCCGACCACGATTTTTACCTGCAAATAACACCACTTTGGCTCAATAAAAATGACACGCGCAGAAGGCCTATCCTTGCCGAGTTGCACTTTCACTTCATTGGCATACGCGCAGTACAGTAACCTGCTACACAGGGACCTCTATGTGTTCGGCTCGCGGTAGGCAAGCATGTGGTGTGTTTGAAAGCTCAGGATAACGCACAGCGTGGCACCAGAAGCCTCGTAAACAGATTCAATCCACGAAGTGAACACAATCGCTCGCACAGTATCCTTACACACACAGATCTCGATCTCGGCTTAATGTGATCGACTGCGATGTTTTTGAAACATCAGGATAAAACATAGTGTGTTGTCCAAAGATTTACTACGAATCGCAAAACTTTACCACGTGACGTACACAGCTGCTGATTTGTGAATGGATTTTTGAATGACGGGACCGGTGTGTGAACGTATTTCAAGTGGCAAAATGACTACAGCAAAGAACAAGAAGGGCAAAGCCCATACGACTCACATGCTTGACCTTGACCTTTACATGACCTTGACCTTCAGGTGACCTTCAAGGTCAAGGCCAATCAACTACACCTAGCAATGACATCATACACTAAACTAAGGAATGCTTTACACATTTTTCCTACCAAAATACATGTGGCCTTGACCCAAGGTCAAGGTCATTCAAGGTCATGCAACACAAAGCTGTTAATTCAAGACATAGGAAGCACAATGGTGCTTATTGGCACTTTCTACCA
>JAWQFJ010020282.1:0-7500 GCA_034096865.1 Theodoxus fluviatilis | reverse complement strand
AATGAAATAGGCCCTTTCTGCAGTGACCTTGGACTGACACAGCAGAATCTGCTAGACAGTTCTTTCGATTGCCTCTCCATCAAGTTTGTGGCGTTCAAGTTTCAGAACCCTCAAGATATGGTTGCTGTGTATTATGATCAGGACTTTTACATTGGAGAAATCGTGGAGGTCCATGATGACAAAACAGCAACTGTAAATTTCACGGAGAAAATGCACGTTCCTGTGAAAGGATCCTTGGTGTACAGATGGCCGTTGCGTCCGGACACATGCAAGGTGTCTGCTGAATCTGTATTTGCAGGAGATCTGCAGCTGACTCCATTTTCTTCCTCATGCCGTGCCTTTCTGGTTATGAAACCAAAGAACTTGCAGAGTCTTTACTGCTCATTCAAGCAACATGTGCAACATTCTGAGTGAATGAAGTCCACTTTTGGGGAAGACGGACACAAGAACAAATATGCAATATGTTACAACACTCGCAAAATATGTGATAAATGGCCAAATGAAATATTTTCAAGTGATTTCTGTCTACACCTTACTTCACAGTGATTATGAATGTTGTATGAACCCATTGTTGATGATAGCAGTATTCTAGCTATATTCGTATGAATCAGAGTTGAACTGCTTTGACATAGACGGTCAGTGCTGTCACTGAGTATTGGTAATTTTTCCTTTATTGCTGTCAAGTCTAATTTGAATCCATTCTCATGATTAAATTTAAACAGCCAATTTCTGCAAATGGGGAGTAAGTAATTCACTGAATTGAAAGAATCAGATTTCTCATCAAACAGTTGCAGATTTATCAAATTCAGCCTGAGTACCTGTTAATAACATTTAATTTATGAAATAATATTTATGTTGTGGCTGTGAGTATATGAATGTTTCTTTTTGTCCCTTGTTTTGACAATTTCTGAATTTTTTAAATGAATTATTTGGAGACAAAATGGCGGACAGGTCATTTGTCCGTATTGATAAATAATATTTTGAAGAGAAATCTGATTTTTTTCTGAAGGAGATAGAGATATGAATTCTTCTTTATTTCAGACAGATTGTTATTCTAAAGTACTCCTGCAAAGATGAAGCAAATCAATGGAAAAACAAAAAAATTATAGCAGTTTAACTTTTGAATACCGCAATCTTTTCACCAAAATCGTTAGTTTTTTTGCACTCCTAGGAGATATGCTAAATAAATTGTTATGAATGTATTTGCTATTGAAGAACATTGTTGTTTTACATCTTTCCTGCAAATTTGAAGTAAATTGGTTTATAATCAAAAGAGTTATGACTATTTTAGTGTTCAAAATGGGCGGGCGCGGCTGTCCGCATTGGACATTTTTGATGTTTTGTCAACTTTGCAGACATATGACTTGAAAATGAGATCATGGTCACTCCCAAAAAAAATTTCCCTGTTATATGTATGTATAGGACATATGGAAACTAGCAATTTATGCCTCATCAAATGATATGTGAATGTGCTTCAGTAGGCCAAAGTTGGCACATCTGCCAATTTGACACTTTTACGATTGCTGTTTTCATCATTTTTGGACAGATGCTGTAAAAGTATAATTTCAGTGAGCCATCTGGTATGATGAATTTTGTGTACAACTTTTAGATGTTATTGTGATCCTAAAACATGAAGACTGTAAGTCACGTGGTTCTGTAACATTTTTGTGCCTAAACATGACCCATTTGAAGGAATTTACGTCCGCGCGATAAGACCTGAATTTCAATATGCCATAACTTTTTAACTAATAAACCGAATTCCATCGTTTTTTGTGTGTTGTGTTTCTATTTGGAAGTTCTTTCAAATCATGCAAAATTCAAATGCAAGCACACACTTTTTAATTTTAAGTGCCGGTACCTACCATCACAATTTCTACCTCTAAACTACAGTCTACGGCTCTAGTCCACTAGAGACTTCACTATTCTACTGACTCGGGTTTACAATGTTCTAAACCCCAAACCCACAGGGGGTAAAAAGAAAAGAAAATAAGACGCACATTGATGCCGCTTCCAAGTTCCAACTATCATACTTCTTGCCACGGCTCGGTGACTTGATAACAACAGTCATTTCATTTGCGATGTCCGCCATCTTTCTCGACATAGGGTGACACGCCGCGAAACTTCTGTCATGAAGACGCTGGGTTTGCAACGACAGCAAATTCGGTCTTGATGGACGCGTTTTTTTATGCCTAACTCAAGTAACTAGTAACTAAAGCAAAGATTATAGGTTACACATATAATCGTTGACTAAAGTAAGCCACCGCTACAACAACAGCGGAAACAAAGCGGCCAAGAAAAGAAAGCTACAAAGATGAAAGAATATGAAGTCGTTGATTCATTATACGATTCAGACGGGTTCCCATCGATTAAAAGCGCTTGAATATTTCGCGCAAACCTTTAAGTTTAACGCTTCACATGCCTCTAACCCACCATGTGACCATGTGATGGAAAAATTTTCTCCATATTTTCACGAGTTAAGTTCTCGAAAATTCCTGTACGACAGGTTGCCGAGAGAGGTGTTTCAAGCTAAGGATGTCGGAAGATCCAAGTTATAATGCAAATCGATGCAGCCAGTAAACTAAAATAAATGCTAAGCGGTTAAGTTTCAGTGCAGGCAATCCTACATTCAAAATCCGATAAACATTGGTCATTGCACTTAGCAGTCGAGCGGGGTTGCACCCCGCCATAAAGGGCAGTTTAATAAACTAAAGCAGCAACAAACATGATGATAACAGCAAAATATGTCTCGCAAAGTACACGAAAGCTAATAAACTTTCTGATTGCAATAAAATGAATGCTCATGTCCGCGAATTATTGGAGTATATCATTACCTGAAGAACAATTTCAAAATGACGAAGTTATTCCCACCTCAACGTTTCTGCAGCCTCCCGCGCTGAGCTCACAGAAATGGAAGGGCAAGGTCGGGCGCAGAGCGTTCTTTCCAGAGCCTGAGCCTGACTGGTTGGCGTACACGAACGCCAGCTAGCATTACCTTTAGAGTAACTTCCCTTGACGCGTATTTAGGCGTGATGGGTATCTGTAGAATGATGTTTAAGCAAAAATAAACCATTTCCAGACAGAAAATTTTATTACAAGGACTGTGTCGTGCCGGAACGGAACAACATGAACGGGTTCCGATTATCGTTGAGTAAATACTGCAATGACTACTAGAGCACACACAGTCAACTAATATGTATTAATGATAGGAAAAACTTCCAAGTAATGAACTCGGCACACAAAAACTGCAGAGGTGCGTAATGGCACTTGTCGGATTGTAATAAGTGCTAATGAATAACACTAGACTTAGTAATTTGGTATAATTCGGATGGGCTGAATTTTAATATGTTGTCTAATGCAAATTTTCTGGATTTTAAACGTAGGTGTTGCGATAGAATGGAGTATGGAGCGCCCTTTTGTGTGAGGAGGGGTGGGGGTGGGGTGGGGGATCAGGACGGGGTCTTCTGCGCTATAAACATCTACAGGGTCATAGGGCATGAACTGTAAGCAAAATGCTTGGGAAAGGACTTGAAGATCGATCTCCCCTCAGAATATGCAGTAGAAAACTGGCCACTAATTATATATATAGTGTGTGTGTGTGTGTGTGTGTGTGTGCGCGCGCGCGCGTGTGAGTGTGTGTGTGTGAATTCTCTGAATTCTCTGAATTCACGCTGGCGTTTGAGTGCAGGAGTCGCCCAAACTGTATGTATTGGGAGCTGAGATGGCTTGGAAGGCTGTAGGATTAATGGATGTGTTGCACTCTTCTCTGCAATATCTTGATGTACGGGGGTTCTCCTGGCTTGCGCTAGGAAGTCGAAGTGACAGACTCCGGTGATCGTTTCCAATGAACTTTACAGTGGTGAAAATCAGCAACAGCAATTCGTAGTACTCACACAGCTTCACTCTGCTTACAGTACCGCAGAGGCTCGCTAGCACACAGCAGAAACTCGCTCTGTACAGGGTCAAAGCTCTCACCTTTAACTCTGTCGTATCTGCTGCTCTTCTTTCTCTCACTCGCTTTCGCTCCTTATATACCTTTACACAATTTCTAGAAACTACCAGCATAATATCGCACATACTCCCACATTCCTAACTGCGACGCGACTGACTTACTGTGTCACAACAAGCTAATATTAGCCTAACTCGGTCGCACGCGGGTCAAGGCCGTGACCTGACTGATAAACAACAATCAACTGCGCCTGCGATGTTGCGAGTAGGTTCGAGAAAACTGCACAACATAGCTCCTCCCCTAAAGACCGAAACGACCTCGTCGGTCTCACTACATATACAACTCCATCACTAAATTTACAAAACACCATAAACTAACACCTCAAAACTAATAACAACAAAATACCGGAAAAAGTCAATCCCCAGTCCAGGTAGTTCAAGAATTACAAAATGAGTGGCCTAGATGCAGAAACCTGACACATGGGTGAAAGCTTCCTTGCGGTAGCATCTGCCCAGTCCATGGGGTCAATGTCTGCAAGACCACTGTCCATACTGTCACTGAAAATAAAGAACTCCTCACAGGAAGCGAGAGGGGCTCATCACACGCCGCCCTCGCCGCGTGTATGTCTGTACATAATCAGGGGTCGCTCCATCCACGCTCTCGTCTTCCGAGGAAGGCCCTGGTACAGTGTCTCTCTCTGTGGCTCGTCGTCGGCCGGGTCAGGGTGACGCCGTGGCGACTGCCACCAGTCCGGCGGTAGTTCTCCCTGGTACTTCCAGAGACGGGCACTGCTCACGTAATGTCCTGCCGGTGGCCGGGCAAGCTTGGTGGTGCATCCCTTCTCAGCCCGTGGGTTGGAGTACCACGGTGTAGTGCCATCAGGAGAGGTCTGGTAATAGGCCTTGCGGTCGTAACCAGTCTTCATTCCGTCCACGCTCCGCTGCAGGTGTGTCCTTGCGGACTTTCCCACTGCCTGCAGCATACCCTGGAGCGGTTCCACACCCTGGGGCACTTCACGGGGGATATCCACCAATGGCCTGGCGACCACTGCAGAACTGTCAGTCTTGTTAGAGCCACTACAGCGACTGTGGGGTCTTGTCCGTGAGGCACAGATGGCACAGCGCCGACACAAGTTGCGAACTGACTTGTGTCGACCAATCCAAAAGTACCGCTCACAGACGCGTCGGTACGTCTTCTGCCTTCCGAGGTGGCCAGCTGCTGGGTCATCGTGTACCTGTCTCAGCGCTTCCTCCTGCATGGCTCTCGGCAGAACAGGGAGAAGGCGGCAGGTTTCTCCCTTCTCGTCCATCCACTTTCTGTACAGCGCTTCATCCGTCAGCTGCAAGGCATCCCACTGGGTCCAGTAAGCCTTGGTGACAGGGCTGGTAACGGCGACCTTCCTCCAGGGTGGGCGGACAGGCCTGTCCTCCATCCAGCGGATGATGGGCTGCAGGTCCGGGTCCTGTCTCTGTGCGACTGCCAGAGGCGTCTCTTGAGCGGCGATCCGCCTCAACGCACCCGAGGGCAGCAGTGAAGCATTCCCTCCATCCCCAAGACCCTTCAACTGCACGTGGTGCCCATCAATCAGCAGGAGGGACCGTCCCCAGTCTATAACACAGCGATGCTTCTGCAAAAAGTCTATCCCCAGGATGACGTCGTCTTCTACATCGGCGATCACGAAGGGGTGAGAAACAACTAGCTCACCGGCCTTCACCTTCACTGTCACGACGCCGTGCACAGGGATCGGTCTGTTCATGACGTCAGTGAGCACCATTGCTGATTCCTCTCTTCTCTGGAAGGGGCACAGACCAGTCTTTATCACAGAAATGGTCGCTCCTGAGTCAATCAGTGCCTGATGACGGATACCGTCGATGTACACCTCGATCGCCGGTCCTCCTGGGTCTACGCGGACACCCTTCAACCGATGACTGATGCGATGTGGGGCGGTGGAGGCAGAGGACGCCGGGCTATGCCCCATAAGCCCGGCGCATCCTAGTTTTCCTGGGCTGTGGTGGCTTTCTCCTTCCTCTGTGGACAGCGGCGAGCGATGTGGCCTATCTTATCGCAATTATAGCATCTAATCTGCCCTTGCTGTCCGTCCTGACGGGAAAAGCGGTTTTGTATCTTCTCCAAGAACTCCGCCATCAGCTGGCGAAACTGGTTCAGAGAGAGAGTGTCGCCGTCACCCTCCGACTTCTCTTGGCTGCCAATGGCTCTGATCCTATGAGGGTGAGATGCTCGCTGGGTCGCTTCCTCGCGTTGAGCAATAGCCTCGACACGGAGAGCGGTGTTGACTGCTTCCGCCAAGGTAGAGGGGGCCAACACCTGTACTTGGCGTTTCGCTTCGTCGTCGGCGAGGGTATCTATGAACTTCTCCCGAGCCAAATCGTCGATTGTCTCCCTGTTAAACGCAGGGTGCGCTCGCCTCACCAGCCTCTCGATATCAGCTGCCAACTCGATGAGTGATTCTCCCTTTTTGCGCTTTCTCGTGTAGAGTGCTGCCTTAGCCTGGTCTGCGTTTCGGGAATCTTGAAACCTGTCATGGAGGGTCCGAACGAGGGCAGTGTAGTCATTCCTGCCTTCGGGTGGGATGGTTTCCAGGACTGTCAGCGCTTGTCCCGTCAGGCTGGAGATGAGGAAACTCGCTTTCTCCCGTTCTCCCCAACCGTTAATCTGCGCGGTCACCTCGAACTGGATGTGGTAGGCATCCCACGGTGCCTTCCCGTCGTACGTTTGTGGCCGCTGCACTGGACGACCGGCTGGGAGGTATGCCTCCTCCTGGTGTGAGACGAATGGTGACGCCTCGGCTCGAAGTTGCTTGGACGCCCGGTGGTTATCTTGGGTGCAAAATCTGGCTGGATAGAATAGGCTAGCTTTTGTTTCTTCTTTCTCTTCCAGCTTTCTCTCTAGTCTGCAGATGACGGTGTCGAGCCGGGTTACTTCCCCTTCGAGGGAGTGGAGGCGTTGTGCTTCTTGCTGGAGATTAGCATCAATGCGATCTACCTCCTCTCCTAGGCGAAAGCTTACTGCCTCGATTTCCCTCTGCAGTCCCTCCGTCCCAGCTTTGATGGTCTGCAGCAACTCTCCCTGACGTTCTGCTTCTTGTTGTTCTCTCCGTGCCTCTTTTTCTCTTTCTTCGAGCTCCTTCCTTTCGCGGTATGCCGCTTCTTCTGCCTTCTCCTCTGCCTTCTCCCTCTCACGGTCTGCCTTCTCCCTCTCACAGTCTGCAGCTTCTTGCTGGCGACGTTTGGCTTCTTCTGCCTTCTCCTCTGCCTTCTCCCTCTCACGGTCTGCAGCTTCTTGCTGGCGACGCTTGGCTTCTTCTGCCTTCTCCTCTGCCTTCTCCCGCTCGCGGTCTCGTTTTTCCTCCTCCTGGGCTTCTCTCTGCTGCCTCTGTTGGTCGAGCAGAAGTCTCATCATCACTGTGATGTCTTCCATCGGTTGCTCTGTCGCCTCTACGCGTGCAGCAGATCGAGTTACGCGCTTCTCGCCGTCCATTTCCGTCGTAGACTGTCACTGCTTGGACTGTTCCCCGTCTGTGGAACCAATGTTGC
>JAWQFJ010020280.1:0-28757 GCA_034096865.1 Theodoxus fluviatilis | reverse complement strand
CGCTCGAGTATGTGTTTGCGTTCGTGCGTGCGTACATGCACGCGCTTTTGTGTGATTTGTGTTGTATGTGTACTGTCTGGCGTGTATATGTTTCTTCATTATATCACAGTATTTGTGCTGTAATTAAATATTTCAGGGTCCCTTGCATTGAACTTATACGGGTATTGACTCAGAAACGCGGAGGAGGGGAACACTTCGTGGCTGAGAATGCACTTGACGCTTACAAGACATACGCATGCCTGTTTGCTTGTTGCGGATCAGTAGACTATTGCGCAATACTGACCATTCCATGCTACACCGGAAATTGTCTGATTGTTGAGCCCGCAGCCATTGGGTTTGCTGCTATTTTTTTCATTTGCGTTCATTTTGAGAATGTGGAAATGTTACATTTTGGAGAATAATTCCGAGGGTGTTACATAATCTTCGTGACCTGGCGGTGGATGGATGGATGGATGGATGGATGGTGTTTTACGGCCTATCAGCTTTGTAGGCTATGTAAGGCCATTAAGCACGAAAATCACTAGAACAGTTTTGAGTAAACGTAAAGCAAGTCACGGTGTCCCTAGTTATTCGCCTCTTACGAATCGCGTAGGGAGTCGCGGTGGGTCAATTCTTACCCCGAACCCACAGGGGGAAACCGCGTAGGGAGACGTGGTGGGTCAATTCTTACCCCGAACCCACAGGGGGAGAGCTGGTGGAGGAAGACGGTCCGATACTGTCGTTCTGTAAAATGACAAGCGTCTGGAAGCCGACCGCACCTTCCTTGCAGCTTGTGCGATTGCACAACTTGAAACACGTGCCTCTGAAAGTGGATTTCCTTTATCAGGAGGCTTGGGGCTATGGGTAGCAGCAATTTGCTTACTTTGAAAGGAAAAAACAACAACTTACGTGAACAAACTCGTCAAAATGGTGGGAAGCAAACTAATTGAGTTTTAATCCAATCTCCATGGAAACGAGCCATTGAATGAACAGGTTAAATGCAAAGTGGGACACTGTGGGAAAAGATAGCATGCAGGTGCATGCCAATTGCGGGAATCATGTCTAATCACTTCTCTTTGATGTAGCACTGTGTAATCTGCTCAGCGCCAGATCAAACCACTCCGATGAAAGATCGTGATGAGGTCTAATAATGATTTCTTGACATCGCATTAGTTTTCTTTTCAAAGAGATTCATTATAAAGTGCTTGTGATCCACCTAAGGAGGAGTTACAATGAAACTAGTTCAAAATAGTAGAAAAGGCACAATAGCGTTTCGCTGCTTCCATGTTCATCTCTTGCTGAAGAGAAATTCCTTCCAACCAAGTTATATTGTATGGGACACTACACAATTAAATTCTTTTAAGTTTGTGTTCAAGACAGTTTGCTTGTGAAGATATGATATTTTCAATACACGTCCGATACAGATATCCTTTGGAAGCAGAGCATCTATGAATGTGGAGTTATGCGAACTGCCGGGGTCTGCTGTGTTTCGATCAGGCGTTGCAACACACTTCTCTGGATTCCCCCGTCATCAGCTGCAACCCCTGCATGCTGGACTTTTCCAACTCGATCCAGTCTTTCAACCAGGAGAGGTCCCTAGCAGTCAACCAGGTCACTTCAAGGGATACGGACAGGATCAGATCATTGCGACTTACTTTCATGGAAAGACATTCGGCACAACACCTCTCGATGGATAAGGTCCCTTGCAAGTAATTTATTATGTGCAGCTATTCCAGTATGGAAAGCACAGGAGGTGGTAGTTGCAGTAAAATGCATGCCTTTATGGTCCTGATGTCTGCCGACGCCGAGGCCATACAAACGGGGCCTTGCATTCTGGAGACGGCCGTCTACGGTCACAGGTCTGCTCGTGCAAAGCCATTCACGAACCACGGGTTCTTTAAACCAAACAGGTTTTCTAATGTTGTGCTCGGCACTTTGGCAAAAGTGGCGATGTCCAATGTTGTGCATGCCTCTAGACGTGTTTTCAGTTCATGCTCGTATCGGACAGTAATGCCTCTGGGTTCAATTCCCGTTCCGTTTATGGCCGCTGGCTCTTGGGAAATAAAATGGTTATACATTTATCTGACCATTATTACGAAGGCGGAGAGTCTACACATGACATGTACTGTCGGATCTCTTTGCTCTAGCTATACTCCGTTTGATCTCCTTTTGGCGGTTGAGGTCTGTAAGATATGATGGGAGACGTGGCGAGAGATACGATGGTCGCCAGTAACGCGAGGGCCTATCGATAAACTTGAGTTTGCACGTGCACTGGGGGCGAGGTGTCGACAGCGAACTTTATTACTTACTGCTGTTTTTGATTTCGCGCCCTTTTACCCCCCTCCGTCTCTTCCCTGGTTCTAACTTTTCTGTTTCCTCTGTTCAATAATGTTTTCCTGTCATATATATATATCTTTCTCTCTCTCTCTCTCTCTCTCTCTCTCGCTCTCTCTCTCTCTCTCTGTCCTTCTCTTTCTCCCTCTGCCCTTCTGCCTCATTCTTACTTTCTCTCTCTCTCTCTCTCTCTCTCTCTCTCTCTCTCTGTGTGTCTGCCCAGCTTCTAAAAATTCATCGTTCTCTCTCTCTCACTCTCTCTCTCTCTCTCTCTCTTTCCTCTCTCTGTCCTTCTCTCTCTGTCCTTCTCTCTCTGTCCTCTTTCTCTGTCCTTCTCTCTCTCTCTGTCCTTTCCTTTACCCCTCTCTCTGTCTCTCTCTCTGTCTCTCTCACTCTCTCTCTCTCTCTCTCTCTCTCTCCTCTCCCTCTGCCCTTCTCTCCCCCCCCTCTCTCTCTTCCCCCCCTCTTTCTCTCTCTCCTCTCTTTTCCTCTCCCTATGCTCCTCTCTCTCTCTCTCTCTCTCTCTCTCTCTCTCTCTCTCTCTCTCTCCTCTCTCTCTCTCTCCCCCTCTCTCTCTCTCTCTCTCTCTCTCTCTCCTCTCTCTCTCCCTCTCTCTCTCTATCTATATCTCTCTCTCGATCCCTCTCTCTCTTTCTCTTTCTCTCTCTCTCTTTCTCTCTCTCTCTTCTCTCTCTCTTCTCTCTCTCTCTCTCTCTCTTCCATTCTTTCCACTCGTCTCGAGTGTCCCTTTCCACTCAATTTGTCTGTGCATTCTAACGACATACCCCGTGTTGACCGTTTCGACTGTTTACACACGTGATCCTCGGATCAACGACGCCATGTTTTCCCATGCGTCTGGTAAGTCGATTCTGCGGTCACAGTGCCTTTTCTGGAAGTCTATCTCCATTCTAGATTCCCGCCAACTCTGCATCGAGACTTCATCCGGGCTGTTTACCCACCGTCAGCGTAGACCAAGCAGTCTGAGGGGTTGTCGCCCTTACTCGAGCGGTGAAGTTTGTTTTTCAATGAACGGAGCAGACGTACTCGTCGCTTCGTCAATGGGTTCGTTTCCAGTCGTCTCTCACCATGGTGAATTTTTCTTGTGTGGGAAGACGTAGAGTAGTGCCAGACAAACAGCCTGTGGCAGCGACGCGACTTCTCTCATTTCCCCACAGATTCACTTGAAGCACATTGGTTCAGACTGCCTTGCCCGACATTCTACTCAGAAAGTTCGTCGTTGCTGAGCGATGAAACTCAGGCAGGAAGAAAGGAAATTGAAGAGTGCTGTCAAAGTTTGTGGCTTTTGATAAAGTGGTCCATTTGTAGTCGCCGGATATTGAAAAGTTTTCAAAGTGTAAACACACCTGACAGTTTACGTTTCTCGTCAGGAAATATTTCTTGACGATAAACGGCTTCTAGGAAACAACTGCGCTAACCTTTCTTAGACTGCCAACGTCCTGTTGCCACATTTCACTCGCAAGCTGTCCTCTGTTTCTTCCTGTGCACCAAAATGTTTACTCACCAATTTTTGGAGTTTCTTTGTTATTAGGTACAGCACGTACTTTTGTACTGGGACGTGAGGTACAAAAATTTCGAGGGAAGGAGCGGGGTCGAGGGTTTGACAGACTCTGTCAGAAAAGTTTTCGTCATTCTTTATAAGAATAAGACATCATATTCCATTTAATTTATTTCTCTGTTCCTCAGAATGATGCATGTTCGTTACTCGTGCTTTTTGTGCTGCAAAGCATGGCTGTGAACTAGAGATCACCTTTCGAATGTGTCCTGTATGAACTCCCTCGAGAACAAATGTTTATTTGTACGTGAGCTTACAGGCGAATATCCGACCGAAATATTGAGCTTTTCCAGATCTGCTCAATTGTTTGGAAATTTCCCGACAGAAAAATGATATCTCATGTCTTGCCAGTCCAGTAGCCGCCCTATCTCGGATTTTTGTGACTTAGCGCTCGGGATGAGAACGCCGTTGTCTTGTCAAGCCAGACAGTCTGATTGGTTTGCCGTGGTGGCTGTTTCCGTCGCTATTGACCGCGTCCCTGAATGCGGCCAGCTTCCCGCCCCTAGCTCCTAGATTTGCCCCGTGTCCGCCGCCCTGGATGCGGCCAGCTTCCCGCCCCTAGCTCCTAGATTTGCCCCGTGTCCGCCGCCCTGGATGCGGCCAGCTTTCCGCCCCTAGCTCCCAGATTTGCCCCGTGTCCGCCGCCCTGGATGCGGCCAGCTTTCCGCCTCTAGCTCCTAGATTTGCCCCGTGTCCGCCGCACGGGTGGCCAGCGGTGCTAACAAAGCAGCGGAGCCGCTCGTGCTACTAACGAGTTGGTCGACCTGTTCACCTCATCGCCGCCCAGCAGATCCGTTCCTTGGTTTCTTCACCCCTGTCTTCCAGCAGATCCATTTCTATCCTCCCACTTTCTTCCTATGAGCAATTCCAACTACGTCTTCAATCGTTCTGCCTTCCACTACATCCATCTCTAACCCTTTTCCCCATGTCTCTCAACGTGTACTTGCCTCTGGTAGTGCCTTTCCATCCTCCCGCCTCCCCACCCCTCACCCCCACACCCATCCCATACCCCGCCCCCACACCCATCCCACTCCCCACACTGCACCCCGCACTCCCATATGTGCATGGAGGTCCAGACAAACACGTCGCTTGCTGAGTAGAGCAATCAAGCGATCCAGACACCGGACCGCTGTTTGACTAGCGCTCTCGATACCCAGCCCTCCTCCCGCCTTCCTGGCCCTGGCTCGACACGTCCAGAACAGCAGTGCTCCTAGAAAACTTTGAGCTGCCTCCCCGCGAGAGAGATTCGGTCACAGTTGAACATTCTTTTTTATTTTCCCCTTGGGTAGGACGAGAGGGTCAAATAAGTTCAATAGCGGGGGAAGAGAGAGAGAGAGAGAGAGAGAGAGAGAGAGAGAGAGAGAGAGAGAGAGAGAGAGAGACAGAGACAGAGACAGAGACAGAGACAGAGACAGAGACAGAGAGACAGAGAGAGAGACAGAGAGAGACAGAGAGAGGCAGAGAGAGACAGAGAGAGACAGAGAGAGACAGAAAGAGAGACAGAGAGAGACAGACAGACAGAGAGACAGACAGAGAGAGAGAGAGACAGAAAGAGAGACAGAGACAGACAGACAGACAGACAGACAGACAGACAGACAGACAGACAGACAGACAGACAGACAGACAGACAGAGAGAGAGAGAAGGAAAGGGGGGGCTGACTGCAATGAAGAGGGAACAGGGGGGAACGAGGACGAGGGACCTAGGAAAAGCTGGAGAAGTCAAGCACCTCCGAGGATGAAGAGGGCAATAACAGCGGGCAGCGGCGGCGGCGGAGGAAGAGAGGACGAGAAGCGAGGATGATGAGGGGAAGAGGAAGATCAGTAGCAGTTGAGGGAAGAGAGGACGAGGAGCGAGGATGATGAGGGGAAGAGGAAGATCAGTAGCAGTTGAGGGAAGAGAGGACGAGGAGCGAGGTTGATGAGGGGAAGAGGAAGATCAGTAGCAGTTGAGGGAAGTGGGGAGGAGACGGAAGAAGAGAAGGAGCGAGGGGAGGGGGTTTAAGAGAAGGAAGGGGAAAAGGAGGAGGAGGACAAAGACGACATTGAGGACGACCACAAGGAAGAGAGGTATGACAAGAACGAGGAGGACAAAGGAGAAGACGCGGCAAGAAGATGGGTATGGACAACGTAGACAATGAGGACGACCACAAGGAAGAGAGGTATGACAAGAACGAGGAGGACAAAGGAGAAGACGCGGCAAGAAGATGGGTATGGACAACGTAGACAATGAGGACGACCACAAGGAAGATAGGTATGACAAGAACGAGGAGGACAAAGGAGAAGACGCGGCAAGAAGATGGGTATGGACAACGTAGACAATGAGGACGACCACAAGGAAGAGAGGTATGACAAGAACGAGGAGGACAAAGGAGAAGACGCGGCAAGAAGATGGGTATGGACAACGTAGACATTGAGGACGACCACAAGGAAGAGAGGTATGACAAGTACGAGGAGGACAAAGGAGAAGACGCGGCAAGAAGATGGGTATGGACAACGTAGACAATGAGGACGACCACAAGGAAGAGAGGTATGACAAGAACGAGGAGGACAAAGGAGAAGACGCGGCAAGAAGATGGGTATGGACAACGTAGACATTGAGGACGACCACAAGGAAGAGAGGTATGACAAGTACGAGGAGGACAAAGGAGAAGACGCGGCAAGAAGATGGGTATGGACAACGTAGACAATGAGGACGACCACAAGGAAGAGAGGTATGACAAGAACGAGGAGGACAAAGGAGAAGACGCGGCAAGAAGATGGGTATGGACAACGTAGATAATGACGACGTCAACGACAAGGAAGAACAAGACAGGAAGACGACGACAACGAAGACAAAAAGGGAACGACGACGATGATGAGAACACGAAGATAAAGTGTGTTTGAGATCAAATTGAGGAGCTGGGAGAACAGAACTCGGGAAGGGGAACAAAGGACGGAGGAGCAGGAGCAGGAGGAGCATGAAAAAATGTACAGGAGCAACGCATGCAGGAGGAGCATGGAGAGCACGATCAACATATATGAACAACGCCAACAGGAGCAGGAGGAGCATGAACAAATGTACAGAAAGAACGAACGCAAGAACAGTTGGAGCAGGAACAGATGTGCAGAAACATCGCGTACAGGAGCAGGAGGAGCATGAAAAAAAGTATATGAGAAACGCGTGCTGAATCAGGAGCATAAAGGCAGAAGAAACTGAAATTGGTGGAGGTTGAAGGACGGACACGTGGACGGAGAGCGGGAACTGACGGGAAACGGGGAGGAGGACAGGTCAGGACAGCGGCCATTGGAACTCTGCAGACATTGTGCTGGCGCTTCTTCCCCGGGTCGAGTGACAGGGGGGAAGTAGATCAATCAACCGATGGAAAGAAGACTGAGCAGTTTGAACCATTGGCGTCAAAGGAGCCTGGGCTGGAAACCTCTGCAGTTCGCACCCAATCTCATTTCAACAGCTCCCCATCCCTCCCTTTTTCCTACCCCCCCTGGTCCCTTTTCCCCGTGCATTTCCATTCCCCCACCCCCACGCTCTCGTCCCAACTCCCACCCCAATCACCACATCCGTTTCCAAAACCACAGTACCCCTTCCCAATTCTCTTTTTCTTT
Source organism: Theodoxus fluviatilis (assembly GCA_034096865.1). Classification (NCBI taxonomy): domain Eukaryota; kingdom Metazoa; phylum Mollusca; class Gastropoda; order Cycloneritida; family Neritidae; genus Theodoxus; species Theodoxus fluviatilis. The sequence continues at coordinate 21,271 of JAWQFJ010020280.1, read as the reverse complement.
TCTACTTTTAGGGTACACCCTTCAACGCTCCCCTGGCTCTAGTCTGAAACCCCCCTAGCCCAAATCCATAGAGCTTCTTCTACTTCTAACCTTTTCCCATGCCGGAGTTCCACTCCAATTCTCCTCACCCCACCCCACCCCACCCCACCCCAGCCCATCCCACCCCACCCCACCCCACCCCACCCCACCCCACCCCACCCTCGCCATCCAATTCCTTTCCTTCTAGTTTTTCCCTACCCCCACCCACCCCTTCTTTTTTCTTCGTTTTCTTCCCTTCCCGTCACACTCCCATCCCTCCAACCCCTCCCCTCCCCTGAAGGCCACCCCATCCCCTCCAGGCCATCACTCACGTTGCCGTCGTCTCCCATGGGGATCGGATCCTTCACAGCCTGGGCTCCCTTGAAGTGGCGCAGAGCTTTCATCCTGGCGTCTGTTTACGTCTGTGTCTCTATGCCCTCTGTAACCTTGTCTCAGGCTCGCCTTTTTATGTGCTGTCCTGCGTTCTGGGCCATCCTTTCCTCTAACCGCCGTTTTAATGAATTCCCTATGTGTCCATAATCCTCCATTGCTTTGGTCGTCTTTAGGCTCAGCACGTTTCTAATGGTCGTAAACATTTCCTATGTCTTTTCTATTTTCGGTCACTCCTAAATTCCCTCATACTTTTGAGTTGTTTGGTCTGTGTGATCCAATCCTCAAATGCTTCTCAACTCGCTTACTCTCGCTTATTCGCTCTTGTTTAAGAGTATTTAATTACTTCCAAAATGTATGTCGTCATGTCACTTCAACAACATTCCCCACTCCATTCTTACTACAACCCATTAGTTGCCACCGTCCTTTCCCACCACCACCACTCCAAGCCCCACCCCTCCACTATGTCTCTCTCTCTCTCTCTCTCTCTCTCTCTCTCTCTCTCTCTCTCTCTCTCTCTCTCTCAACAACTTGTCAATTCCTTATACAAAACTATTGCTAAGAACATTTTCCTGCTCTCCAAACTGAGGCATTTTGTCACCAACGATGCATACGCAATGTTTTTTCATGCACACATAAATTCCCATAGTAATTTTGCATCTGTTGTATGGGATGGCTCTATGGCAGTGCACTTGAACAAGATTACGTCACTGTACAGACGAGCTGCCAAGCTTATCATTTCCGACTCAACATTGTCTACTGATGAAAAGATAAAAAATCTTGGCTTACTACCCTTCCAAAAACACCTCGTCCTCAATAAATGCATCCTTATGCACAAAATTGCTCATTCACGAACACCGAAGTATCTTACTGATCTCTTCATTCGTTCCCAAACAAGCCATTTACTATCTCGCAACACTTTCATTCTACCACAACCTAGAGTAGACATTTTCAAAGGCAGTATTACATATTCAGGTGTTATTATATGGAATACACTCTCATTGCACCTAAGGAACAATACTTCCATAAAGTCTTTAAAAGCATCCATACGTGTTTAACTATTCAGATTATCTCACTGCTGTCGCCTGTACATATAACACGTATTTGCTTGAACTTCAAGACTCACTGAGCTGACAGTTGTCAAAGGCATCTACTAAAATCTTTGTCATTGTTGATCATATTCTTCATGTACCTTACCAATTGTTGTACACAGATTAGCTACTGAGTATTTTTTGTCTTAACTATCCATGTTTCCATTTCTTTATGAGTAAGGACAATTTGTAAGATAGGCAGAAATGCCTAAAAATTCATCCTTGATAAATAACGAATCAATCAATCAATCAATCTCTCTCTCTCTCTTTCTCTCTCTCTCTATCTATCTATCTCTCTCTCTCTGTGCCATTCTCTCTCTCTCTCTCTCTCTCTCTGAGACAAAATAAAAGAAGTATTGTACAGATATGGATTTGCGGATGTATGGTGTAGTCAGAATGTGCAAAATGAGCCGAAGTTTTTGTTAGAGTTCAGAAAGCGCCTTATCATTTAATACAGAAATGCACGGACAAATTCATTGGCAGGGAGTGGTAGATACGAGTTCTACAGATCCTTCAAGACAGACTGGATGAGAGAGAAGTATTTTTATATATTGGATAAAAAAAGTTTTCCGAGATGTGTATGTCCATTTTAGGACAGGGTTTAGCAACTTGTTCACTCACAAGCATAGATTTGCAAAAGAGCGGTCTGAAAATGCTTACCTATGTCCAGCTTGCTATGAAGATGACGAAAGTGAAAAGCATTTGTTATTTGAATGTCCTGTCTATGAGGATCTGCGACGAATGTACTTTTCCAATTTGGCGACGAATACCAAATCATGTGATTGTAAGACACTCTTGTCACTGGAAGAGCCAAAAGCAGTACGCACGGTTGCTATGTTTCTGTACTATGCGTTTAAGAGAAGACACGAAGCGATTTTATTGCGGTGGCCGATGAGGCATATTATTTGTAACCGAGTTGTGATGGGCCGGTGGCCTCACAAAAAATAAACCATTCGTTCGTTCGTTCGTTCTCTCTCTGTCTATTTCGGTCTGTTTTCTCTGTCTCTCTCTCTCTCTCTGAGCCTATCTCTGTCTATGTCTGTCTCTCTCTCTCTTTCTCTCTCTCTGTGCATATCTCTGTCTCTGTGCATGTCTCTGTCTCTCCCTCTCTCTCTCTCTGCATGTCTCTGTCTCTCTCTGCATGTTTCTGTCTGTTTCGGTCTGTTTCAGTCTGTCTGTATGTTTTTCTGTTTCTGTCTGTCTCTGTTTCTGTCTCTGTTTCTGTCTGTCTCTCTGTCTGTCCGTCCGTCCGTCCGTCCTCCCTCCCTCCCCCTCTCCCCCTCACCCTCTCTCTCTCTCTCTCTCTCTCTCTCTCTCTCTCTCTCTCTCTCTCTCTCTCTCTCTCTTACAATTCAATAAATGTGTCTTATGGAAAAGAATTAATGATTGTGATGTGCCTGATTAGTTGATAAATTTATTCCAACATTTAAATATTCGTGTACATAACTTTATAATACCACAACCTAGGATTGATTTGTTTAAACATAGCCTATCTTATTCAAGGGCTACTATGTTGAACACACTATCCAATTCTCTAAAAAGTGCGAAATCTTTAGAGAAACTTAAATTGAAACTACATACTTTTCTTATGCAGTGATCCTAAATACTTTCATCGTATTCTAAATTCACTCTGTGGCTATTTTCAACGTGGTATTTCGTTACCATGAATTGATTGTAACCTATGTTATTTTTTTTTATTTTGTGTGGGATAGAGGGTGGGTGGGTGGGTAGGGGTGGGGGGATGGGATTGGATTTGTTTGTTTGTTTTCTTGTTTTAACAAGGGCTGCATGTAAGATAGGCAGCTATGCCTAATTCATGTATTTCCCTTGAAAAATAAAGTTTATTCAATCTCTCTCTCTCTCTCTCTCTCTCTCTCTCTCTCTCTCTCTCCCTCTCTCCCCCCTTTCTCTCTCTCTCTCTCTCTCTCTCTCTCTCTCTCTCTCTCTCTCTCTCTCCATTCCAATCCCATTACGACCTTCTTCTTCTCTTCTCCTCCTCCTAATTTTGTTTTCCGTACCGGCGCCACTTCCAGCTGACCACGTCTGTGTCCACTCGAGTGAGATCCTAGGGTCGATGATAGAACTTGATGCCTGAAGAAAGTGAGAGGTCGGAGATGGGCTCTGTAAAACCACGTGATCAGGTAGCCGGATTTTTCCAGAGTTAGGTCGATTTCCTGATTGATTTTTGCTTCAGTCCCAACCCTTGACCCTTCGACCTTACCGTCCTGAAACGGGGACGTCGAGGAAGTTTGGAGCGAAGATGCTCGAGGTTTATAAATACATATACATGCACGACGGCGGTGTTTTTTTAACGTGCGCTACGCAGGGAATGGTTGATGAAGCTTTCATTATTAATAATTTTGCAGCTATGTTATTTTTCTTTTACTGAATTACTTAAAGAAAAAAGACTAAATTGTTGTTGTTTTCCCCAGAAGCAAAACATCCATGAAAATATGTTCAGATTGCACGTCATGTTTGAAATACTTCTTTCTGTTGAGAAAAGTGAAACTTTGTGTTTGAAATCGACTTTTGAGCTCGCTTTCGGTACAGAACGAGAAAACTACGTTCCAGGTGTGACGTAGTACGTTCAAAGTGTGACGTTGTACGTTCAAAGTGTGATGTAGTACGCAAGAGCCTGTGTGTAAATTGATCGAAAAATGTTTAATATGCCGGTATTTTCAAGTATGCTGTCGTATTCTTAAAAATATCATCGAACATTGTCAAAAACACCCCTAACTCAGCACTTTTCCTCCAGGAAACTGGAAAGCAGCTTGGAGCGTTCAAGTCCATCAGATATTGTCTGCCTAAGAAGGGAGCAAGATACAATGAAGAAAAGGGGAAAGAGGCGATTGAACAATGTGCAGTATAATACCAGGCGATGAATTATAGGGAGATGCTATTTCTATCTTGTGCCATGGTAACAGTTGCACAGGATCGGATCACTTTTCGATTCTGTCCGAATTTTTAAAAGTGTGGGAAACATGATTCATGCTTAAGTACATGCATCAGTCTTTAGAAAATCTTTTTCAATTTGCCATTCCCTTCTTTTCCTCTTTCCATCTTACAGTAATGGCTGGTTCCGTGAGACGTTACCATGCTCTGATAATGTCAGTTGGTCCTTGCGGTAAAACACGACTAAATCCAGCAAAAAACAGGACAGACAAAATTGGAGTAGCGAAGTGTTCGGAGAAACTAAAGTGCAATCGACTGACGACACACGCCGTTCATAGCTCCCAGATTGACGCCGACTCCAAACTAATAGGAAAGTCGATAAGACTTTTATTGGGAAATATTGTTGAAAAAAACTCATGCTCGGCAGCTCGACAACAGGAACAACGGTCCTCCTAACCAGAGCGGTCACATCTCGGAACAGTATTGGAAAGTATCAAACTTTTACAGCAGAGACCCAGACGCCGGGCAAACATATGTGGGGCTTTGGACAGATATCGAGACTGGGAGAATGATACGCCAAAGACTGAAATTAGAAACTGGGTCCTGCTCGTGAGCGCCTGCTGGGACACGAAGGAGATGGAGGAGAAACGAGGATAACGAGCTCTATTGCCCATGATAGTGTCAGTTAACGTCTGCGAGAGAAGGTGTCTGCCATCGCCGAAAGTCTCAGTGAGAGGAAAATACGCAGGAAGCGAGGAAAAGGACACCCAAGAGACACATCTAACTTCGAGACAAGATGGAGAAATGGAAGAGAGTTCGCGGACCACCGCCACGAACTGTACGGGGAAGGATATGCCGTGTGTTCAGACTCATTCTTTACATCTAGAGTGCAGAGATTGCAAGCGTAAGTGGCATCACGTACAGAGGTGTGCATAAGGCATGCAGTGAACATGAGTGTGGTTTGCAGAACCTGTAATGACATGCTCAGCGCAGCGCATCTCCACCAGATGATGTCATTGTCAGCTATTCGAGGAGAATGTAGAAGGATGCAAGAGTAGCGCGCAACAAATCCATCATATGAAAGTTTTATCAGTGAATATGTGAGAGAAGAGATGTTTTTACGTGTGGAGAACAGTGCAGTGAAATGTGTGATGACCACGCGCTGCCATGTATAGGCTGCAGTCAAGACGGGACCACGGCGAGCAGACCATCCAAGTGACTGTAGCTGCAGCTCTGCCGTGAGGATGTGCACTAGAAGTGCACACATCCGCTTCACGTGCACACATCCGCTTCACGTGCACACATTCGCTTCACGTGCACACATCCGCTTCACGTGCACACATCCGCTTCATATGCACACATCCGCTTCACGTGCACACATCCGCTACACGTGCACACATCCGCTTCACGTGCACACATCCGCTTCATATGCGCACATCCGCAAGAGAGAATCCCGCGCGAGGTACCCCGGGAACCGAGGACTTGACGGGTCCGCATCCGATGGAGCGCATTGGTGTCGGATAGGGCCGTCTCCAACACTGACAGCAATCGATGTGGCGGCAGTATTGCTTCTTCCTCCGTGGCCTGATTGGAATTTATGGCGGGAATTGAATCACTTCTCGGGCGGGGCCACGCAGAGGGCCACCCAGCGGCGAGCGGCTCGGGCCAATCGAGCGCGCCAAACTTCATTTGGGGCCTTTTTCTGCCACGCACGTCCGAGACAAACGCTCCCGCGGTCCCACCCCGTAGTCGCCTCCCTTGCTGGCCGAGACTTGACGTTCTTCGCCGACCCCGTCAGCGTCTCCCATCCCCCTTCACTTCTCGCTGCCAAAGCCGCAAAGCGCCAGGACGGACGGGGAAGAAGTGGGGATTTGGAACTTTACTTGAGCGGCGAGGAGGGGGAAAGGGGGGGGGGGGGGGATGCCGGGGGAAAAGTTGTTTCGGAAAGGACGTTGCGGAATGAATCTACTGCATGGATGCTCTCCCCTTGTTAGAGCTAGTTAAAGCTCCTAGTAGAGTGCTGCTTTTTTAAAAACCCGTTTTGTTCTTTCTTTTCTTCCTCGTTCAAGACTGGAAGCCAGTCGATGGAGCTGCCGAGGCTGGCGGCATGAAGTGTGTGTGATGGATTGAAAGGCGCCATAGACAGTGGGGAAAAAGACTTATTCACAGCGCAATGTAATGAAGCTATCAAACTCTAAAGGGAAACAGGAGTGCAAAGACGTAAGAAGCACAGAAGCAGACAAAGAAATGAAAAAGGACAGAATAGAAAACGTGGAAAACAAAAAAAAACGTGGAAAACCAAAAAAATGCCAAGTGCCACAGGATGGAGTATTTGGGAAACAACCAAAGGTCGCACGTAGAACAAAGAAAAGCAAAACGAAACACCACAGACCAGATGCAAGAAATTAGGAAGCATATGCGACGGGACTATTGAAGGAAAAAATCACGGTGAGGAGAAAACATAGCGATAACAAGAAAAAACAACAGGAAAGGTTACAATCCACATCGCATTTATTTTCCACGTGTGTAGAATGCTTACCGTCAGTCCAGAATAGTGTATTTGTAAGCTTAATGGACTTCCTTCACCCAATTGTGTTCAGCATTCGACCTTTACAGAATCGCTAGACAGATCGTTTGTTTGTTCCCTATCTGACTCAAATGGCAACTTTGCACTCAAGTCGATTGTTCGGGGAGACTTGTACATAACACCAATTCGTCTGATAACATGGCGATGTTATCGACCGGGCTGGATATACCAGTGGTCATTGCCTTCCACAAATCGCGGTTGCCCGTTGTGTTGAGTGTGGACAGGCGCTCTGCTTGCTGACCAGCGCCAGGTCTCCACGACAAACTCGATCAGTTTGATGACACTCTCCTTCGCAAACACAGCACGTGGAGATGCTCTGGTTCATCGTTAGGTACGCAACCGCCATACTGCCTCTCCGCTGCCTTCAGGTTTGACGTTAGCGTCCAATAGCTTTCCCTCTAGTGCCACTCCGACGTGGCTGACTCGCTGGAGTGCCTGAGAGACAAGTCTGCGGATGTACTTTCGTTTGGGGACGACTGCAAACAATGGTCTCCTTGGAAAACAGGAATTTTCCCCTGCCATAAAGTGTTCCAACCTCTTTTCCGCGTTGCTTATCGACTGCCGTAAATCTGTCTCCGCAGAGAGGAGGACTAGAGGGGTTCCAATGTAAATTGCCTTCAAGCTCGTTGCTTCTTCTCCTCTGGTGTAGTTGGCCCCAGAGTTTTGAGGCGTTCCTTTTAATGTACTGGCTGGATCAGCTGGATCAATTCCAGCGGACGAAAAGTCTTTAATTGACAGGAAATGAAGGCTTGGATGTTACGAATACTGCCACATCCCCTTATACACAACCATTTTAAATGTGGCACAGCCTGTATCAGGAATATGCAGGCAATTAAAGGTTCACATAATTGAGTATTTGACCATTACATGCATAATTATATGTTTATTAGCACTAAACAAGCGCCAATGTAATCACATAAGCAAAAGTGGACATGACTATATTTTGTTACGGATTTACAAGCAAAAGTGAATGGTTTGATGACGCATTTGAGCTTATGGATTGAATGAAAACCTGTTCAATAACATAATGTATAATCATCATTCGTTCAGTTGCGGTGATCTGTAATTTACAGTTTTGGTGCGAGATATTGTATTTTGAAACTGAGTTTTCCTTCTTATTATTTATACATCGTTCACACAAAATGTGGCTTCTGTTCAAGGGTTTATAGTATCTAGAAAGGGGACAAGGGAAAAAACCATGTGAACAAGTTAGATATAATGAAGCAATAGCAAAAAAAAAATACAAGAATTCTAAATTGTTCTAAAAGTTCAAGACAAAAAGGTGTCGGCCGTCGGTTAAAGCCCTCAAAGACACAAAAACCAAAACAAAACCACACACAAAAACTGTAAAGAAAGGGAACAAGTAAATCACGTAACGACTACCAGTTCTAAACGTTCGCCTCAAAAAGGAAATATTACTTCCGGCGTAGCTTTTGGCTGCTATCCCGCAGCCTTCTTCAGCGCGAATGCTGAACAAGAAGTAAACCACAGTATTTACACATAAAGGGTAAAGATGAATAATATTTACATGGTGTAGGAACTCATGCTGATCAGTACGAGGAAAAGTGCTACCCTCCGGGTTCATCCTGTCGAATGAGGAAGAGAGGGAAAGGTGTCACGTGCAGGAACCAGATGAGGTGGTGGCGAGAGGTGGTGGTGGGGGGTGAGGTGGGGGTGGGAGTGTATTCCCTGCGATTAGTGTGCCTATCTCAAAGATGGGGTGCCTTTCAAGAGCTTATCGATTGGCACTGGACTGGAACCGCCTGATGATAGTGATTCTCAGATCCCTGGGGCTGTGGTCGCCGCTGAGGAGAGGAAGGGGCGTGAGACCGTCGGTGCCGGCATTAGAGATGTCGCGTCTCTGTCCATGGAACCGGGCATTGTGGGCTTGTCCTGTCTCCCCTATGTAGAGGGCTCCGCATCGCTGGCATACGATTGCATATACCACAGTATTCAATGCGCATGTAAAGCCTTCTTGTATCTTGATGGTCTTCCTAGGGCCCCGAATCTGTTTCGTGTGAAGAGTGAGTTTAAGTTATCTTGTTTTGCAACGCCGATTGGGGCAAGGTTTGGTGCCTGTCAAGTCCTGTGGTGTAGCGGGGAGCAGGGTGCTGTGGACTAAGGCATCCCTCAGGTTTCTGTCCCTCCGGTACCAGGTGAGGGGAGGCTATTGCAAAAGCTCCCTCCTTTCCTCCGAGTCTTGAAGGAGGTGGAAATTGGACAGGATTATCTTGTGGACGGGGTGGTTGTGGGGGTGGTAGGTCAGTTTGAACCGTTCCGACTGGTCGGCATCCGGTTGCCTCGTCTGGAGTTATCTCCCATTCCCTTGTTGTATCTTGGCTAGGGCGCGGTAGAATAGGGACAGGAAGTAGCCTCTTTGTTTGAAGAAATCCCAGAGTAGATTGCTTTGTTCTTCGAAGTCTTGGGGATCTGTAAAGAGACATTGGAGGGGGAGGAACTGAGAGAGGGGAATGGCATCTTTGCGAGATTTGGGATGGGAGGAGGTGTACAGTAAATAATCGTGGGAGTAAGTTGGTTTGAAGTGGATGGACGTGCTGAGTCTCGCCTGTGATGATATACAGGAATGGAAGGTAGCTTGTCGAGATCTTGTGCAAGAACTTGATGGTGGGATGGAAGTTCGACGCGAAAGAGATGAAGTTTCCTAGATCCTCTGACGAGAGTGACGTTGCTCCCACGCAGTCGTCGATGTACCTTCTGTAGAGTTCTAGTGCTGCTTGAAGATATATACTTCCAGCCACCCTCTAAACAGGCAGGCATAGTTTGGCCCCATTTTGGTTCCCATGGCAGCTCCGATGATCTGGTTGAAGTAGTTGTCGTTGAACGTCAAGGAGTTGCGTTTGAGGACCAACTCTGCCAGTCTTGTCAGTGTTGCAGGGGAGGGAAAGGTGTCGGGCCTGTCGTCCAGGAAGTGCCTGGAGTCCACCCGCATGGGGGATGTTGGTGTACAGCAAGCTGACGACCAGTGTGAACAGCCGCCTTAAGCTTTTGTTTGTAGGAAAACTGAGGCCTCGGAAGGTTTCTGAGAGCATGGTTGGTGTCTTTTAAATATGAGGGTTTAGACTGGAGAAGGAGAAGGAAGACTGTGCCCAAGTACGAGGAGATGTGCTCCATGGGGCAAGAGCAGGCGGAGACAATAAGTATGCCTGAGTTGTTGGTCTTCTGAATTTTGGGCAGAAGGTAGAAACTTTATGACTAGTTTGTTTCATTGAAATCTTGAGTAGAAGGAGGTGTGTTTTGAAAATTGGTGTTCCTTCTTATAATGATTAGTTCATTTCATTGAAACTTTTGGTAGGAGGAGGTGTATTTAGAAGCTAATTGCCCCTTTGCATATTTATGTTCCTTACTTTGCCACTGACGTAGCGGCTACCATCGCCGCGACAGCAGACATACCCCTGCATACAATCGGACATAGCCATTGTCGTGGCAGCAGACTTAGCCTTGCTTACAATCGGACATAGCCATTGTCGTGGCAGCAGACTTAGCCCTGCTTACAATCGGACATACCCATTGTCGTGGCAGCAGACGTAGCCCTGCTTACAATCGGACATAGCCATTGCCGTGACAGTAGACCTATTCCTGCTTATGATCTGTCATAGCCATTGCCATGACAGTAGACTTAGCCCTGCTTACAATCGGACATAGCCATTGCCGTGACAGTAGACTTATTCCTGCTTATGATCTGTCATAGCCATTGCCATGACAGTAGACTTAGCCCTGCTTACAATCTGACATAGCCATTGCCGTGACAGACTCACCCCTGCTTACAATAAATTATCCGACAGCAAACGTGCTACCAGTTCCTCCGCCTTTGAGCTCACGTCGCGCAAGTCCAAAATCCAGCGCGGAATACTGGAAGAATTAGAACTACGATTGTAGGACGTGAGCCTCGTTCATAAAGTCTCCAATGACTGGTTTACTTTATGTACAACCGTTTCGCTTACAACTTTATCTCGTGCCTCTCGTTTCACTTCGGAACGCGTACCTCGTTTGCCACGTTACTTCCACTACAGTGGTCCATATTCCGATGGACTGCTAAAGTGCGTGCTAATGGGCTATTGGTTAACCCTGAGAGCCTATTTCAGCATCCAATTCTAAACAAACAGAAATGAGACTGTTGAAGAGTAGTCCGACAGAGAAGCACCGGGACTAGAAAACGCATTACACCCCATCATCTTTGCAGTCACGGATTCGTTCGGGACGGCAGACAGATTCAGTTAGAGCGGAGAAAATCTCTCTATGAGAGCAGTCTATGGAAAAACTGGAGTAGCACTTTGTGCACTGAGTGTGGACATGGCGTGGCAGAGCGCCAGACACCATGGAGCTCGTCGTTGGTGAGAGGCGGTGCGTTGCAAATCGTGTCTATGGTGTCTGCATGTTGGTGTGTATGTCCACGTGGCCTTCCTGACATCTGTCTGTTCATATGTCTATCTACTTTATATACCTCTACCCATCCATCTGCTGTCTGTCATTCCTTTGTCTGTGTCTGTGTGCCTGTTTGTGCTTATGTGTCACCCTCACTACAACTCTTGCTTTTGCTTTCTCTCTCTCTCTCTCTCTCTCTCTCTCTCTCTCTCTCTCTCTCTCTCTCTCTCTCGCTCTCTCTCTCTCTTCCTCCCTCCTTCTCCTCTCCTCCTTCCTTCCCTCATACAAGCACACACACGCACACACACACACACACACACACACACACACACACACACACGCACACACACACACACACACACACACACACACACGCACACACACACACACACACACACGCACACACACACACGCACACACACACACACACACGCACACACACACACACGCACACACACACACACACACACACACGCACACACACACACACACACACACACACACACACACACACACACACACACACACACACACACACACACACACACACACACACACACACACACACACACACACACACACACACACACACACACACGCACACACAACACACACACAACACACACACACACACACACACGCGCGCACACACCACACACACACACACACGCACACACACACACCACACACACACACGCACACACACACACACACACACACACACACACACACACACACACACACACACACACACACACACACACACACACACACACACACACACACACACACACACACACACACACACACACACACACACACATCCCTACTTCCTTTGCACTCTCTCTATCAACTGCGAGAAAGATATCAGGAAAAGGAATACCAGAATGTCAACTTTTTCCAGTGTACGAAATTGCTAAATGGGCAACAGGTGAAATGAGGTGGTGGTTGAAATGCTTCTGTTTTGCTGCCTTCCACCTTTCTTGGAGAGCTTCAGTCTGACCTTCATCACAGAAGCCTTCGCGAGGACCGAGACCACAAGCAAAAAATCCAGGTCGTCAATCTACACGCCACAGACTCCCTTGGTAACCACAGAGCGTTTATTGCCACCACGAACTTCGTGGCTCGAGGAGATGAACGGGAAAATGATTTGACCCTATGCTCTCTTTCCCAAAGTTACTGTGATTTGCTAGAATGTCCTCCTAGCCGCGAGTTTCTTGCCTTCTCCTGTTGGCTGGTGGCCTTCGTGGTGCCCGACCCATACTTCTACAAGGAACCTAATCAATAGAGATGGGTGTAGAAGCTGGGGTAAGGGGAGGTGGTAGGGATGGAAGGGGGAAGGGGGGAGGGGGGGGCAAGGGGTTGCCCGAGGGACTGCTAAGGGAACGTGATGGATAGCATCAGGAAAGGCACCCCAATATTCGCCAGTGCACCCATACTGGCACGAGCTACGTCCCTGCTCCACAGCAGTCTGCTCTCCCAAGCGTCAGAGAACCATCGAGGGCTAGAGACGAGCTCTCTCCTCCGTGAAGAAAAAACGGAATTAAGATGGACGATATCACTAGCGCAAAAGAGGAACCAATATGTCTCCTTGTTTGCCCTGTCCCATCGCCAAAGGTTTTATGTTTGATTTTCTTCCTCAGTCCAAATTTGCCAGGCCCGAGTAATATGGATTTAGCGCTGTAGAGCGCGGATCGGGAAAAAAGAGTGGAGGAAACAAGATCCTTCAGAAATGGCGAGAAGCTGACCCGGCTTGAGGTAGGTCGTGTGGACTGGGCGGTACACGTACGTCACCGCGACGTAGCGGGAACAGGCATAAGGACGAGGAGGTGGTGGTGGGAAAGGTCCTTGTACACCGTGACAGACAGGTTTCCAGCCTACCTCCCCACCAAGGTAGAACAACAGAGACTGCTAGAGAGGAAACTACTGATACTACTTGTAGTAGACTGGGTGAATATACTGATCTAGAAACGTAGTATAGATGTAGGAAGGGGGGATGGATGGATGGATGGATGAATGGATGAATGGATGGATGGATGGGCTGGTGGGTGGGTGGGTGAGTGGGAGGGTGGGTGGGTGGGTGGATGGGAGGGTGGGTGGATGAATGGATGGATGGATGGATGAATGCATGCATGAATGGTTGGATGGATGGATGGGTGGGTGGGTGGGTGGGTGGATGTGTGGGATTGGATGGATGGATGGATGGATGGATGGCATGGATGGATGGATGGATGGATGGGTGGGTGGGTGGATGGATGGATGGATGGATGGATGAATGCATGCATGGATGGATGGATGGGTTAGTGGGTAGTTGGGTGGATGGATTGATGGATGGGTGAGTGGGTGGGTGGGTGGATGGATGGATGGATGGACGGATGAATGCATGCATGGATGGATGGATAGGTGGGGGGGTGGATGGATGGATGGATGAATGCATGCATGGATGGATGGATAGATAGGTGGGGGGTGGATGGATGGATGGATGAATGCATGCATGCATGGATGGATGGATAGGTGGGGGGGTGGATGGATGGATGGATGAATGCATGCATGGATGGATGGATAGATGGGTGATTGGATGGATGGATGAATGCATGCATGGATGGATGGATGGATGGACGGATGGACGGATGGACGGATGGATGGGTGAGTGGTTGGGTGGATGGATGGATGGATGAATGGATGATGGATGGCTGCATGCAAAAACACATGGATGGATGGATTGATGGATGGATGAAGTGAGATTTACGGCCTATCAGCCTCTGTAGGCTATGTAAGGTCATTAAGCACGAAAATCACTAGAATAGTTCCGAGTAAGCGCAATTCAAGACACGACGTCCCTGTACATTCATCTCTTACGAATCGTGCAGGGAGACACGGTGAGTCTATTCTTTTAACCCCCAACCCACCTGGGGAAGAGAAGAAGTGAAGGAAGCAAGAGAGACGTAGAGACTAACAGAAAGACACACGCAGAAAAACATGCAGACACACAGATAACTGAGAATGTGTCTTTCTCTCTTCCTTGTGGTCGCTTCAATAGCTTGGCACGTGTTTTGATGGGGGAACTCAGAGTTATTACCTGACACAAACTAAGTACACCTGTAAGACAAAATGCAGAGAGGATTTGCGATGCCACTCATTCTGTGAACCCGAGTCATATTGACTCTGGCACAGTTCGCAATGAATGCATAATAGACTTGACCCTTCGCATTACAGCATTGCGCCAAAATAGTTTGTTCTGATACTGTTTTTCTCTCCACCTTTTACAGAAATCATTCAGATGTCAAAACAATTTTCCATTTCAACACAAATATTTTATTGTATCGAATAAACGCTTGTTTGTTGCCTCAACAAGAGTAAGTTATGAGTTTTGTGCGAAAATTACTATTTAAAAAAATCAAAACGGGTGTTGATGAAATTTGGTGGAAGGTTAGGGTTTTATCCAAGGAACCAGGAACAATCCATTAAATTAGGGAATTTATGTGTTATCTAGTTTGGGAATTGGAACCATAAAGAGAAATTGTGGCTTTTTGGGCGGAGATTGCACTGTCAGAGTGCTCTCTAGGCAGTATATGCGCCACGGACCAAAGTTGGACAGAGGAATGCTATCTAAAAGCTGACTTTCAATGCCGACGAAGCCACGCTACAACCCCCCAAAAAAACATCGTGTACGACGTTGGCAAAATCATGACCAAAAAAATGCAGCTGCCATTTGATTCTACAACATTATGACAGAGGCTAGGAAATCAACATGTTTATGTCTATATTTGTGGCCACGTGCTCAGCGAGGTCTGAGAAAAGTTCAAACTGCGCAGGAAGCTGTCAATGGACCAGTAACAATCAAACAACAGTTTTCTTCTGTCTACGTCAAAACCAACTGTTTTCCATACGCTGACAATGGAGCAAAAATAGAAAAATAAGGTTAAAACAACAAAAATGTAAAGAGGAAACAACTGCAACGAGAGAAATATGACGACAACAGCATGGCGACTGAGGTCACAGTGGCAGCCATTTTGTTCACTAGAGACTTCGCCTACCGGCGACAGTGTCTCTAGCCCAGTTGACAGAATAACAAACGAATCCATGCACCCACCGCGAGGAACACAGCACAACGCGGCATAATTCAGGCAGTGTGTTCTGCTTGCCAGAAATGAAGCTACATGACGGTGGAGGTTACTTCATTTTAGCGCTGCTAGTGGTTCATGGAGGGACGCCTGCGATGCGGCAGGTATTATGTGAGTCAATGTTGCGCTTAGCTCGTGAACGTTAGTTGTTAACGCCTTATTGCGATTAAATACGTAGACGACAGCCTGTATAATTCAGGCTGCATGTTCTGCTCGCCGGGCCTGACGCTACGATGTTTAGTTCATCGCACATGGCGGCCTATGGTGCTGCGATAAAATCTGTTTATGGCTCCACTTCCAAAACTGGATAGCAGATAAATTTAATTAATTTAAAGAAAAATTTTCCCCGGATGAAACCCTGACCTTGCACCAAAGTTAATCAAAATCCGTTTTGAATTGGGGTTTTAATAGTTATGTTGCAGAATAATGAACTAACATACGAACCGACCGAAAAACATTACCACCTTGGCGGAGGTAATTGCCCTTGGTTCAGACCCGCCACATCAGCCGCCTTCCTGTCGCGGATCAAGGGTGTCATGAAGAGGATGATGAAATCTGACGTGCGTTGTAAGCGGCGAGCCAAGCGAGTATCTCGCAAGTGGGGCTAGCCGTGCCGTTGTAAGGCGGCGAGTGGCTCGCGTGTCTCGCAAGACTTGGCGAAAGGCTCTTTCTGCAGCTCGCGGGCTAGAAACAAAGAAACAAAATGGCGACTACCCGCATTGGAATTCTGCTTCTCGATGGGACTTTTTTCAATTGTCGCTTTGCGACGGAGGAATGGGAGAGAATATTAAAACGTAAGTGTTTTTTCAGTATTCTTGGGTAATTTTACGTGGAATGGGTATAGGCAGGGTGTGGAATTCTACTAGTTTGTTTCAGTTGTGCTCGTGTAAGTGTTTGTGCTTGCGTGTAAGGGTTTGTGTGTGTGTTTGTGTGTAGTGTGCATGTGTGTGTGTGTGTGTGTGTGTGTGTGTGTGTGTGTGAGTGTGTGTGTGTGTGTGTGTGTGTGTGTGTGTGTGAGTGTTTGCGTGGGTCAAATAACAGAGTGCATAAGGATGTGCACATGCGTTTAGACCGCCTGTGCTGAAACATTCTAATTGTACGCTCTTCGCCAGCCTGGCTGTGCTGTGGTGGAGGTAACTCTCAGTTCCACGCAGAGCACTGCAAGGATTTATCTTGTCTGGCCCTGCTGACCCTTTCAGCTTGATGGACGGTTGAGCGTCATGACCTTTGCCCTGCAAGACAAGAAGTCCTGAGACACGCACTCCAAGAGCCTGTAGACTTGCAGTGCACAGGAAATCATGGAAGACAGGGATAAACAACGGTGGTGTTTTTAATCTACCAACCTATCAGTACTGCATGTGAATTCACAATGATGCTCAAGTTGAAATGTTTAATGTAGAGCATAAAGGAACGACTCCTACATGCGGCATCGGATTGCATGCCAAAATGTAGGGATTTATCTCAATATGAGCAGGGTTTTCTTCGCGTTATGTTTTGAGGGTTGACTCATGGCAGCGTTGATGTGTGAAATGTATGGAGAACTCAACTGTTTCGTGTTTTGTGCACACATATGCGTGCACGTGTGTGTGTGTGTGTGTGTGTGTGTGTGTGTGTATGTATGTATGTGGTGCATGCGTGCGTGCGTGCGTGCGTGCCTGCCTGCCTGCCTGCCTGTCTGTCTGTCTGTTTGTCTGTCTGTCTGTCTGTCTGTCTGTCTGTCTGTCTGTCTGTCTGTCTCTCTCTCTCTCTCTCTCTCTCTCTCTCTCTCTCTCTCTCTCTCTCGCTCGCTCGCTCGCTCTCGTATTTCTGTACATGTTGTTACCATCTATAACACCACAGTGGTAACAGCTCTCATTCAATCCCACGATTTACTAGAAAGAAGTAACATCGTGAGCCAGCAAGTCGCATTTGAATATACAAAGAAGATTACCATTTCACTTCCACAAAATACTCATTCTCAGTTAGTTAAGCTACGTATTAGTAACAATGTCTATGTCAACGGTGGTGCTCTACCTGTATGTTCAGATTGCTTGATTTGTAGTCGTTTCCAAGCCCTAAGCCGCATGGATTCCAGAGTTGCATTCTTGAGCAAAATGCTTCTTCCCACCAAGACATACATTTAGGTGCATGTAGGGACGTGACATGAAATTGAAGTAAAAGGTAACTGATTACATGCTCCTCCGGGTTGAGATGGCGCTAAAAGGACGATTAGAGCCGTCCGACAATCGGGGGTGGAGGGGGGGGATTGTGTGGTTCGACATTTGAACGCCGAGAAACGGGTGGCAAAGTTACGGCGTAGAACAAAGAGATTAAAGTTAACGATGAAGTGATGACAGGGGCATCTAGAGGCAGCTGCTGCAAGGCAATTCCCATAGTTATTGCTCCGGTCCTTCGCCAAGAGCACTCACTGGCAGGTGCTTGTTGCTGGTGGCAGGGACTGGAACTGCATGGATCTGAAAGCTGCATCCTTGGGTAGAATGCGCACCTCGCTCTGCCTCGTCCCATCCAAGAGTGGAATCAGGTCAGGGCGTGGGCTGCCTTAGCACACTGCCGTGCTGTGAACTGTCGGTGTTGAGGGCCGTGAACCAGGATCAGTTTGTGATACTCCCCAGGGAGTGGAGATAGCGCTGACACCCGAATGTGTACGTCCTACCTGTCTGTCATTGTGTCTCGTCAGGTGCCATTAACAGATTTGTCTAGTGACCAGGGAGTAAAGTGTAGAGTGCTTTGAACCTCAGGTATGGGTGATAAATCGCTATACAAATTCATTAGCTATAGTCACATCGTTGCCGTTGCTTCTCTGCAGGCTCTACTGCAGTCGGTGCCGTCCAGCTCCTTCACGCCTGACATCACGCCCATCATCCTGGCAGCGCACCGAGACAACTACGAGATCATCAAGATCCTGCTGGACAGGGGCTACCGCATTCCCAAACCACACGACGTGCGCTGTGACTGCAAGGGCTGTGAGACTGGCAGCAATGAGGACTCACTCAGGCATTCCAGGTGTGTATTTCTCACTTAGAGCAACATCTATACCACAGGAAAATTCGTGATGTTTGCAAATATTCAATGCAGGGTATCGATGAAAAAACGACAAGGTCGGTAGCCATATATCTATGTTATGCCTTAAGATATAGAATTCAAAACTTAGGAAACAGACAAGCGATCTTGACTGTCTAGGTTTATGGAATCGAAGATTCAAGTAATGACGTGTACAGTTGTGCATTGATTCATGTTCACATGAAATAGAGAAGCTTTCTCAACTGTCTGGGTTCATGGCAGCCAAATTAAAAATGTATTAGAGATGTGTATTTGTGCGTTGATTTATGTTTATACATGTAAGGCATTATTTATACAATTCTAATGTTTTTCATCGATTTGAACATGCAATGGGCCGATGGTCTTAATCATCTAGGTCAGTTCAGTTCAGTTTCAGGTGTGTGACGCAACGGGGATTGTTATCTGCAATGAAACAAACGATCAGTTTCGTTGGTTGGTCGGTCGGTCGGTCGGTCGGTCGGTCGGTCGGTCGGTCGGTCGGTCGGTCGGTCGGTCGGTCGGTCGGTCGGTCGGTCGGTCGGTCTGTCGGTCGGTGGGTCGGTCGGTCGGTTGGTTGGTTGGTTGGGTTGGTTGTTAGTTTGCTTTTTAGTAGGTGCTTTTATTGAATTCTGGCCAGATTCATAAGAATTGCGTTTGGGCAGGAAATGAAGAGGAGAAGTGGCGGCCATGATCCGCTGACTGACCTTTCTGCATCTACATGTGCACTGGCTGCACTCTACAAGTGCACTGGCTGCACTCTACGTGTGCACTGGCTGCACTCTACATGTACACTGGCTGCACTCTACGTGTGCACTCACTGCACTCTACACGTACACTGGCTGCACTCTATATGTACACTGGCTGCACTCTATATGTACACTGGCTGCACTCTACGTGTACACTGGATGCACTCTACATGTGCACTGGCTGCACTCTACGTGTGCACTGGCTGCTCTCTACACGTGCACTGGCTGCACTCTACATGTGCACTGGCTGCACTCTACACGTACACTGGCTGCACTCTACATGTACACTGGCTGCACTCTACATGTGCACTGGCTGCACTCTACATATGCAGTGACTGCACTCTACTTGTGCACTGGCTGCACTCTACATGTACACTGGCTGCACTCTACTTGTGCAGTGACTGCACTCTACACGTGCACTGGCTGCACTCTACATGTGCAGTGACTGCACTCTACACGTGCACTGGCTGCACTCTACATGTACACTGGCTGCACTCTACTTGTGCACTGGCTGCACTCTACATGTACACTGGCTGCACTCTACTTGTGCACTGGCTGCACTCTACATGTACACTGGCTGCACTCTACATGTGCAGTGACTGCACTCTACACGTGCACTGGCTGCACTCTACATGTACACTGGCTGCACTCTACTTGTGCACTGGCTGCACTCTACATGTGCACTGGCTGCACTCTACACGTACACTGGCTGCACTCTACACGTACACTGGCTGCACTCTACATGTACACTGGCTGCACTCTACGTGTGCACTGGCTGCACTCTACGTGTGCACTGGCTGCACTCTACATGTACACTGGCTGCACTATACACGTGCACTGGCTGCACTCTACATGTACACTGGCTGCACTCTACATGTACAGTGGCTGCACTCTACGTTTGCACTGGCTGCACTCTACATGTACACTGGCTGCACTCTACACGTACACTGGCTGCACTCTACACGTACACTGGCTGCTCTCTACATGTGCATTGGCTGCACTCTACATGTGCACTGGCTGCACTCTACACGTACACTGGCTGCACTCTACACGTACACTGGCTGCACTCTACACGTACACTGGCTGCACTCTACATGTGCACTGGCTGCACTCTACATGTGCACTGGCTGCACTCTACGTGTGCACTGGCTGCACTCTACGTGTACACTGGCTGCACCCTACACGTACACTGGCTGCACTCTACACGTACACTGGCTGCACTCTACATGTGCACTGGCTGCACTCTACATGTGCACTGGCTGCACTCTACGTGTGCACTGACTGCACTCTACATGTGCACTGGCTGCACTCTACGTGTGCACTGGCTGCCCTCTACATGTGCACTGGCTGCACTCTACATGTACACTGGCTGCACTCTACATGTGCAGTGACTGCACTCTACATGTGCACTGGCTGCACTCTACGTGTGCACTGGCTGCACTCTACGTATGCACTGGCTGCACTCTACGTGTGCACTGGCTGCACTCTACATGTGCACTGGCTGCACTCTACATGTGCACTGGCTGCACTCTACATGTGCACTGGCTGCACTCTACTTGTGCACTGGCTGCACTCTACGTGTACACTGGCTGCACTCTACATGTGCACTGGCTGCACTCTACATGTGCACTGGCTGCACTCTACATGTGCACTGGCTGCACTCTACGTGTGCACTGGCTGCACTCTACGTGTGCACTGGCTGCACTCTACATGTACACTGGCTGCACTCTACATGTGCACTGGCTGCACTCTACATAGGCACTGGCTGCACTCTTCATGTACACTGGCTGCACTCTACGTGTGCACTGGCTGCACTCTACATGTGCACTGGCTGCACTCTACACGTACACTGGCTGCACTCTACACGTACACTGGCTGCACTCTACATGTACACTGGCTGCACTCTACATGTACACTGGCTGCACTCTACATGTGCACTGGCTGCACTCTACATGTACACTGGCTGCACTCTACATGTACACTGGCTGCACTCTACATGTG